>PVIU01002976.1:75760-156627 GCA_004026605.1 Ondatra zibethicus
TATCACCATGTTATTATATACAGCAGTTATGAATGAGCAAGCTTGTGTAAAACTGGGATCTATCACCATGTTATCATATACAGCAGTTATGAATGAGCAAGCTTGTGTAAAACTGGGATCTATCACCATGTTATTATATACAGCAGTTATGAATGAGCAAGCTTGTGTAAAACTGGGATCTATCACCATGTTATTATATACAGCAGTTATGAATGAGCAAGCTTGTGTAAAACTGGGATCTATCAGCATGTTATTATATACAGCAGTTATAAATGAGCAAGCTTGTGTAAAAGCTTGGCATAGTATTGACTTCAGATTATAAAATGTTAGCTGTGTTTCTGCTGGAATCAATTATTTTGTTCAGAGACCCAGTTAAGTTTTGTTGCACGGGGACTGAAATTCCTAAAGGGCTAACTGGTCAAAATCAAAAACTCCACCCATCTCTGGTTCCCAGTTCTAGAGTGCTATTGACAACAACCGGTTTTACACCTTAGTACAACCCTCCCTGTTCCCAGAGAACGGAAAGCACCAGAAGACCTGATTTAAATGGGATGACTAGCAGGATACAGTGCAAGCGCTGTTGCAAGGAGAAACATTTCTTCCACTTTATAATTAGTTTACAAAAATCTAGTTTAAGTTTCTGTCACCAATTAAGCCATTCTCTTTTTATGTTAACATTTTAGGCACCGACAAAGTATCTCACCGATGGAGTAACGTCCCTGTCATTTCTTTATCACACAATGAACACATGTATATTAAATGTTTGCCGATCTTTTGTCTTCTCAAGTCAGAGGTGGAGTAATGGAACATCATGAATATGAGCACACTCACGAAGCCTAAAGCTCTTATCTAAAATGATAATCAAATAAACATATCCAGGAACTCGAGATGCATCACTTGATGGACCAAGAAACCAGCTCCTGTCATTAAGTTATGGAGCTGGTTATCCTCATTCATATTAAGCTCCTGGTAACGACATTCTACACTAGTAAAAATATAGACTATACACCTATAAATACTCCATAAACTATTTATGCCAATGTACACTTTGAAATTGTAATTTATTATGTGTAATGTTTCAACTT
This sequence comes from Ondatra zibethicus, assembly GCA_004026605.1. Classification (NCBI taxonomy): domain Eukaryota; kingdom Metazoa; phylum Chordata; class Mammalia; order Rodentia; family Cricetidae; genus Ondatra; species Ondatra zibethicus. Next base: position 76,846 of record PVIU01002976.1, read on the forward strand.
TTAAGAAAGAAAATATTTCCAATGAACTGATGTGTTCTATTTTGTTATTATTTTTAAATACAATTCCTCTTAAATTAAAAAATATACATAAAAATGACCTTTTTAAGACACAAAATCCAAATATTAGTATATCTAATAATAACTTAAATAAAAATGCCTACATTCTTTAAAAAATAGTACTAAAGAATGCTCATAATGCATTAAGGTTTCCAGAAGCAATCTATTCATAAAAATACTAAGAGGCATGGGAAAGTGTTATTAAATTTGAGTGCTATCTTTAAAATAAATTCTAATCAAAACTAAGAAAGCAGAGATGCCCATGCACACGACAAAAAGAAACTCTATCAAATCTAATACATTCAGCTTGCCCTGCCACATCGTTTTGAACTTATTGGAAAATTCACTTGACTTAATATTGACACAGAGATGTGTAAATCAATACATTCAGAATGAAAGATATATTTTAATTTAAAAATGTTCAAACTGCAGCAGTAAATCTATGCACTTAGCACATGAAAATCATCAAGAGTTTAGATGCTAAGACCTAACATTGGGCTGAACAACACCTAAAGGTGAATGCCAAACACTGAATTTTGATCATTAAAATTCTTACTTTTTAAGTCATGTATAAGACAATCTTTATAAAATTTACTGAAATATACTTATAAACACCAGAGTCTAAATTTCACCGAGAAACCATCAAACCCTGCAGCCAGGGCACCACCTATCTGCTGCTGATAAAATGGCTTCTTATGTATATAGTAACAACTATGGTGATCTTTCCAAATGAAATAAGAAAGAGTAAAAACAGGAGTGCCCTTTTTCTCGGTGACTTTAAGAACAAGCAAAGGCTGTATCCTTCCTTGAAAATTAGACTATGTTCTTAAACGTAAGACATACAACCAAATTTGAAGTTTACTATAAAAAATTATAAAACTCTTTGCTTTTTTCTATAATAACTTTAGTACTATTGATATATAGTATTATACACACTGACCCAGATTTCCAGGATACAAAAACTGTGAATAATAAATTCATTCACTCTCTTGAGAAAATTAGGCTTCCAAAGACAATCCTGAGAATCTAACTTCTATTTCCTGCAATGAATGTTGTAATGACAGCCAAGACTGACTGGCTGAATTACATCATTAACACAAGCTAACTTGAGTGTGAACTAATCAGTAGACTCGCACTCCACCAGCTCCACACACCTCCCATCATGATTTTACACAAAGGCTGGAGAACTAAAACCTGTTGATGTGAGTTTCTGTCCAGCCCAGTCCAGCCACTGGCTCTTATCTCAGCTTGAAATGTTGATCCTGCCTCCAGGAATCACTACAAAAACCAGTTGCATCCTCTTGACAGTAAACCAACCCTTCAAGTTTTAAGTTTATAGAGTGGGGAAAAGTTTTGCTTCAAAAACTGGCTAGGAAACCTGAGTGAAAACAGAAAGAGTTCTGAAGCACTTACAGTTACAGCACAGTGGATGACATGGGACCTAAATTTCACCAGTTACTCAAAGCAACAGCGAGGTCTGCCTCGCTTACCCCGGTTACTTCTCTCTATAAGCAGTAGGTAGGTTTTCTTTGGGAAAAGAAAAGCTTTTTACTTTGATCATCCTTTCTGTTCCTCAACTACCCCACAGGCCTTGCTACTTGCAAAGGGTGGTGCCCAGTTCCACTTCACCAAAATCCTCGGGAAGCTTGAGAGGCATATGGACTCCCCACCCCTCCCAACCTTTAAGGAGTCAGAACTCACATTTTCGCAGGATCTGTCACTAACAACCTTACAGTTTGTGGAGACTGTTTAAGAAGCACTGCTTTCCACTAGACATTTCTGCCCTTCAGTCTGTTCCCTTTGACTTCACATACTAGTCCTAGATTAACAAAGGTAGAAAGTGCCATGAAAATCAAAGATCAGGGGGCCTTCATTTGACAGGCAAGCAAAGTATGTAAAAACATTAACATGCAGCAGAAGCTCTTGTGGCAGACAGGCCTCCACAGGGAAAGGCAGGAAGAAAACACAAGTTTAAAGAATGGTAAGAACTCAGCCTAGCATGTTGGTACCCAAGATGGATGGATGGATGGGATGGATGGGTGGGTGGGTGAGTGGGTGGATGAATCGATGAGTGGGTAAGTAGGTGGGTGGATGATTGGGTGGGTGAGTGGATCTATGAGTGGGTAAGTAGGTGGATGGATCGATGGATGTGTGGGTGGGTGGATTGATGGGTGGGTAAGTGGGTGGGTGGATTGATAGGTGGGTGGGTGGATTGATGGATGGGTGGGTGGATCGATGCATGGGTGAAAGGATGGATGAATGGGTGGATAGAAGAAAATAGAAAAGTTAAAAATTTATGGAAGCTCATATAAGTAATTAGGTAAGCATTTAAAATAAAAACCTGTTTCATACATGAATATAAGGCCAAAGCCTCTGCATGATTCCACCTCTCCTGCCACCTCCATGGTATATGCAAGAAGGGGTATGTTCCTGTGACTGCTACATGTACACACATGTACATGACAGATATGGAGGGCTTCCCAGGGGGAACAAGGTTAACTCCAGGAAGCTGTAAAGTACAGATTTGACAAGTATGCTACTTATTTGTTCAGCTCAAGGTCAATTTTGGCCAATTCCTTTTGCTATGCATCTTGTTTAATCCTCTTTCTTTCTGCTCAAATACCTATCCCCCCTGAGAAGTGAGATCAAGCAAGTAAATAGCCAAAGTTCTATGAAGCAATGCTAACAGAAAAGGCTGTGAAGAAGCTCAGGTGGTAGAGCGCTCGCCTGGCGAAAGTGACAAGTTTGATCCCAAAAATGCATAAACCAGGTGTACTGGAGCAAACCTGCAGCCCTGGCACTTAGGATGTGGAGGTAGAAGAATCAAAAGTTCAAGGTCATCCTCAGCTACACGAATAGTTTAAGAGTGACCTGGGATAGATGGCACTCAACCTTAAATAAGAACACCTTGAATAACAGAAACAGGATGCTGACTTGGGCTGGACATTATTATTTGAATCTGTCACTGTCCACTTTCCTCTATTTCTTCCCTGTTTTTCTATTCCTCTTCCTCTTTTGTCACCCTGATCCTGTTCTACTTCCAACTGCCCACTGTCCCTTTTCTGTCACAGAAAAGAGAAAGCTGCAGTGCTGTTTGAATAATGCTTGATATTCTTTAAAATCATGCAATTGTTATAAATAATAACTCACATTTCTATAATATTTTTAAATCTTCTACCAAGTACTTTATGAACTATTTTCAAATCAGTTAACTTAAAGTCAACATAATCCCATAACATCAAATGGTTTTGGTAACAACAATGAATGCTCTATAACAGAAATCTTTGTACATGAAAAATTTGCTTCGACTTTTTAAATAACATTAACAAAATGTACAAGAGAGAAATATAATCAGGAAATAATCCTCAAAATGAATGGCATAAATTGCGATGGCACAATCTTAATCTTGAAAAAAGAAAAAAAACGCTTACCTCAAATGTTTGTGTAACATACTGTGGTAATGTCCACATATGCTCTAAAACCAAAATATTACAGTGCATAAGACAATGGGTTAAAGCAGAGTTTGGGAAGGAACTACCATATTTCTCATAGTAATAGCACAGCTTAAGTTTTAGACTGGGTAGGCAAACAGGAAGTACCAAATTACTCCTACTAATGATGCAACTTAAGTTTTTAAAAAGTGCTTAACATTTTAAAAAGTGCTCCTGAATAGTAAAAATTACAGATACACAGTAGGACAGATTCAGACATAAAAGAACTATAAATGGGTCATATTGTTAAATAAATGTACATAGGCTTAAAAGAGAAAGAAAAAGATTATAGAGAGTTATAAAATAAAGTTAATACTTTAAAAAGGGGGGTTAAAGTCTTAAAAGAGACAGAGTACAGATAGTCACAAAATAAAAGGAGTAAAAAGATAAGCCACATAAAAATAAAAAATTCACAGCGAGTCTGAATTATGTATATTATTGCGTTTTCTTTGAATTTTTTACTGCAAATGAGCTAAGTACGGAGAGACATATCATTGTATGTGCTACTAAGCTAAACCAGCATATATGTTCTAAAGGTATCTTGACTTCAGAATTTGGGTCTAAGGATATGGTGCTTTAAAAAAGAGGTTTTTCTTTTGTTTCCACAGAAGATGAGAACCTGTGGAATACTTTCAAACAAATATGGTTTGATAGACCAAGCCCCACTGAAAGGTCACCGTGAACACCCTTAAAAAATTACTTTGCCCAACTGCTGACTGAGATGAACACAGGATACACCATGAAAGACCTGATAAACAGTGCCCCAAAACAGCAGAAAGCAGTATGGACAAAACTATGCCCCTATTCCTAAATATTGTTTATAAAAGTTCTTTTACATTTAAAGGGGGATATGATATAGATATGAATAATTTGTATTGGTATGGATCTTGGTTTATTGATACAAATTTAAGGTCAATTTTGTTATATGTATATATATTTCTCATCTTGATTAAGGTATTGTGATTGTGTAGCTCATTTAAAAATGTAATGTATAATTAAGAAATATATTTTATAGAGAGTCATCTTTAATTATCAAGCTTATAGTAATGTTACTTAGATTTTCTAGATGTATAGAGATATATTTCAGTTAGATAGGTATTCTTCAAATCTTTCAGAGACCTTTAGAATATGGCATTTAAATGTTTTAAAAATTTAGGACTTTTCATAACAGTGAGACACATCTGTTCCTGGCAGCACCAATCTACTTCAAGAGGAAGATGGGCATCGAAGAGACTCCTTATGGAGTTGGTTAGCCATTTGGGCAAGATACTGCTCTTGCCTGAACTGCTTCACTGGACTTGCAGAACCCACAGAGAAATGACTGCTGAACTTGCCTAAAGGTGAGACGATCCTTCAGGGTTCCTGCTTCATGAAAGAGTCTGCTAGACATTCTGCAGGACACAGAAGAAAATGGCTGACAAATTGCCAATATAGGCGGAATTATCTTAAAATTTTCCTGCTTCGTGGAAAAGTCTGCTGTAGTATGAGGCAAGCAGACCGCGTCCCACAGCCCGGCTAGCTTAACCCCCCAATATAACCACACAGAAATGTATTAATTAAATTACTGCCTGGCCCATTATATCTAGCCTCTTCTTGGCCAACTCTCACATCCTGATCTAACCCATTTCTACCAATCTGTGTTTACCACGAGGTTGTGGCTTACCGGGAAAGATCCTAACCAATGTCAGTCTCAGACAGGAGTTTCATGGCGTCTGCCACACTGCCCTTCTTCCCAGCATCCATTTCTGTCTATTCCACCTACCTAAGTCTGCCCTATCAAAAGGCCCAGGCAGTTTCTTTATTCAACCAATGAAAGCAACACATAAACAGAAGAACCTCCTACACCAGTCTGCTGAATACTATGGGCCTGTAGGTTGAAGACAGATGTTCCAATGGTACAGAAGAACTTTGGTGACTGTCAAAGTAGTGAGATGTCTCTTTCAATACTAGAATTTTGGAAGTTGCTTACAATACACTTCCTGTTTACTTAGGTAATAGTATATCCTTCTGGAGCCTTTGGTGGAGTTAAAGAATAGATAGATAGTTATTATTCTTTCCATGTTGGCCAGTTTAGGAAGCAAACGTTGCTTTGTCTTCCTGGAGGATACTAGATGCAGCTACTCTGACATGAATATGTGAACGCTGAGTGACTAAAAAAACTTTCCAGCATGGCCACTGTCTTTTTTAACTTGGCTAGTCTTTCCATATGTCAGTACCTGCCCCTTTTCACCTCTTGTGGCATGTCACCACTTCATCTAGAAAGCTAAAATATCTGTGGGTACTTTAAACTAGCCACTATCCTACACAAGGACTTTCCTGAGAGAGTCCAACCCTGCTTTCCCCCTGCAAAAGGCCATCACTTTACTGAAACTGGCCTCAAGCTCTACCTCTTTAAACAATTGGTCCTGGAGACGGTTGTTCTGTTAAAGATGAACAGTAAGTCCACAGGCTGTAGCTCATTGGTAAAATGCTTGCCCAGCTGGGGTTTGATACCCAGTCCTAAAACAAAACAAAATCTCTTCACATGAAAATAGAACTAGAGAAGATCATGTCAAGCAAAGTAAGTAACAAGATGTAGACAGAGAGGCAGATATCCCACTTCCTCCCATCTGTGAAATCTGGATTAGAGATAAATAAGACAGGAAACCAGATGTGGAGCTCCTTAGAAAGACTAATATGGAGGGGAGGATGGAGCAAGAGAAGGTAATGGAGGAATGTGAACATGAGCAATGTACCTGGGCCATGGATATATGAAATGTAATAATGAAATCCATGTTATTTGTGCAACCAGTTTGCTTTATAAAGCAAACGAATACTCTTAAGGACAATAAAAGCACTAGGAAATTTACAGATTAAATCAGTTTTCCTTTTCAGACACTGTAGAAAAGTTAAATGAAGTCAGACAAGTCCTACTCATGAGAAAACAATGTATTACTCAATGAGTATATGTCAAATTATGTTCATGTATCAGTTTCTAATAAATGGAAAACAGTCACATTTGTAATAGCTAATACTGTAGTGAGGCTCGTACCTGAATGAGCACACTGGTTTGGGATGAGAGTTTATTTTTTTCTTTTATCAAGGTCATTTGACACAAACTTTTCATGCAATAACTGTAGAGATTATAGATAAATATAATTCAGGCTTTTTATATGGTTGAACTAAAGCCTATGTTGTCTCTTGTTAAAGATTTAAGAATTGTTTGAAGCAGTTTCTAACAAAGACAAGACAGATTACATTCCTACAAGTGGAAAACAAATCAGCACACATCTTCTTGATCCCACAGAAAAGAATCATTAAAGTTCAGTTCAGTGTCAAGGATTAGATGAGAAGCAATTAAGTGCCCTGGATGCTTAGATCCAAACTAGAACAAAGGGAACAGAGGTTATAATTTAACAGAAAAGTGCCTGAACTCTCAACTAGTCTATATGGAGGATACTTTCATTAAAGGATCAAAAGAGGTCTGCTCTACAGGTCTACTTAAGGTTTGTCCATTCTCACATTACCCATTTAAACTTTACAAACACTTAGCTATCACTCACCTACCCACGCCCCTACGTTCAATAAGTATGGTAGTCAGACCTGGTTTGAGGTTGATGAAGGAGGCACAGATGCACTGCAGACTTCAGCCAGTAAATACTTTTATCCTCCTTCTGACCAGAGCATTTCTTTAAATTGTTTGTATCTCAATATCTGCTCTAGGGAACGCATGCTCCACCGTGCTGGGACTTCCATAAGCTACTCCTTACAAGTAGATCTATGGCCCTGCACTCTCAGACATCTGAGCCTGAAGTAAATGAGTAGTAGCAGTTTCTTTATAGATCAGATTGCATCTCATGTCGTCTGATCTACTCTAGGATGAGAGAACTGAAGCCCCATGGACATACAGCCAGTGAGACATGGGATGGAAAGAATGCTTCTGTCTTTCTAGATCTATGCTATCTGCATTATTCTAGAAATGGGCACACTAGTTCTGCCAGTTTCCAGGGAAGTGGGAGGTCAAGCTGAAGGAAAGTGGTATCTCTGGGTGGGCACAGATTTCAGAGAAGGTTGTAACTAAGATGCATTATCAAGGGGAGATTGCCAAGAGGTAGTCATTTCACTGGTAAATGTAAGAACAACACAAAGAGGTCTTCTTTTCCGCCTTTGGTTTTTCTGAGGCTGAATGAGGATGCAGTTTCAAATGGTAACAACAGCAGTAGAACAGCAGAGGCTTGAAGAGGCACATTCAGGGAGTAGCAACTAGGTAGACATAGGACACAAATGTGGGTGAAAAGTTAGATCCCTAATGCCAAAGATCCAGAGAAGGACAGAAAGGAATTCTATTTGAGACTCAAAAGTGAATAAGAAGTAAAGGGCACTGGCATCTACAAAGTGGCAGCCGGACTAAGATTGTATCCACAGATCAATGCTGCTCTCCACGCTGGTCACAGCAGCTTCTGTTTGGATGGGATAGAGTGCTGGGGAGTACCATATTCCAGGCCCAACATAGCCTTGATACTTATGAATTGTGGTTACATACACAGACCTGCATAAGACTGGGCGTGGTTGACATTCCGTTATAGAGGGGGAGGGGTGTTGCTAAGGAGGGGCTCACAAGACCCCATCCCTCCCTGAGGATGTATAGACAGTTAATGATTTCTTCTGTGGTGTAGTCGCAGGGAAGTCACCCATGCGCCTGTAGATGACACTAGCTAAACTTACTGGTTTGCCAAAATAAAAGTCATGCAAGGAGAGAGGGGTCTAGCTGGGAGAAGGGACAACAGAGGGTCACAGGGGTGAACATGAGCAAAATACATATGTATACTATATACATATGTGAAAAAGTCATAATGAAATGTTAGGCATAATTAATATATGCTAATAAAAAACTACTACTGGTCCTTTATAATGCACAAGTTTTGGATATTTATGCATTTTCACATGAAAGAACATGATTTGATATACTTTCATGTTTAATGTGATAAGAAAAACTAAGAAGAACACAGAAGTCAGAGATTAAAGCTTGTAGAGCTAGCTTCATTTATCAAAACTTCTCATTTTTAATACAGAAATTAATTTGGCTAACCCAAATGAATAATATATTTTAAAGAATCTATCAAAATATTACATTTTAATTGAGTTTTTAATATTTAATTAAGTTCACAGCTTTTTAAAACGTACTATTTTGAGATAAATATAAGGGACCTGATGTGTGAGCCCTAGGTTCAATCTCCAATAGCACAAGATCCCCAAAATAAAGACTTGCAAGTAAAGCCTGAAATCCATGTTAATATAAATGAAGCTAGTCAAAATGCTGGCCTCTCCGAAGGCTGCTCTGACCACACAACTACTGTTCCTTAGTCATGATGCTAGTCATGTGTCATCTTCTCCTATGCTGCACTACACACAACTGCCAGGAAGGTAAGGATTTCAGTCAAGTTAATGAATGTTATCTTCATTCCTGACAGTAGCCATTGTGAAATGGTGCTGCAGGATTCTGTAGAAGAGGGTAAAGTGTAGACCTGACACTCAAACCCAGGACATGCTGATTATAAATACATTTTCATTAAGTTAGAGAAAAAGCTAATCCCTGCTTTCATTGCTAAATTCTATATGAAAGCACAATGGGTGGGAGTGCCGAGGAGAACAAAGGGACACCAAACTGATTCCAGGGAGAAATAATGAAGACGGTCTAAAACCAAGTCATTACAGTTAGTGGTCACTGTACACTGTCAGGAAAAAATGCACTGAAGTGTAATTTAATAAAGATGGAAAATGGTCATATAATGTTGAAATTTCTGATGATAAAAGCTATATTCTAGGAATATGTTTCATAAGACAACCAGATGGTTTCACAGGCTTGGGAATCTATGTTATTTCATAAGGATAATTAGATGATTTCACAGGCTTAGGATTGTATGTATTTCCTAAGGACAACCAGATGATTTCACAGGTTTAGGGAAGATTATGGAGAAGAAATATGGAAACACATATTTCCAAAATAAAAATGTACAGCTAAAGAGAAGGTCAGGGTTAATGAGATGACCTCAATGTGGATCTGTATTTGCATGTAGCTAGCTGTGCTCACTTGGAATGCCACCTTCAAGTTCATGCTGTTGAGAAGTAGGTTCCAACTACGATCAGGATTTGACCCTAATTCAAGTACTATTTTCTCCTTATGAACACTTACATGAAATGATGGCATAACGCCCATGGTCCGCTGTACCTCTACCCTATCAGCTTACAACTTTCCTCTATGTACTTGTTTCTATGGAATCTCAGTCTTACTTGAGAAGTTACACTGAATAGTCTTTTAATCTCCTACTGAAAAGAACTGACTGGATGGCATTTAAGTTCAAGTTCAAGGGTATTAAAATGTACACAGGAGAGTGACGAAGGTGAGAGGTTATAGATTTTAACTTCCTCACTAGAAAACTGACTGAAAATAGATTTTCTAATTTACAATGAATCAAAAGAGAAAACATTAGACCATAACAAAAATGGCACAAATGTATCAAAAGCCAAATGAATAAACATTTGAGGAGATTTATTATTAGAAATTGTAATAAATTTTGGAATGATGAATTGATTTTAGTTAAAAGGTATAACTGACAATTTATTGGGCGGGAAGATGCATTATTTTCCAATTGTTATCCATCTACAGTAAAACTGATTTGTGTCCTATTGTATTTTATGGAAAAGGAGAGTGCAACTTGCAGTGATTTAGATTAAATGTATTAATCATAACCAGGCACTGTGACCTATATATCTACTATTAAAGAAGATTTTTGACATTTAATTCTGTAGCAATATTTTGGCTCTGTACCACTCTTCCTAAATCCAATTCCTGCTACAGTTGGCAGATTTCTCCCTTTTAATTTTATGAGGCTGAAAGTAGCATTTAGCCACCCATGCGGTAAATAATGCAGGATTAGAAATATTTAGTGTTTTGTTTCCCTTTCAAGAGTGGTAATCCATCAAATTCAAAAATGTTCTCTAAAATTTTTCTATATTTTTGGCAATCTTTAATATATGGTATCATAAAAACTATAAAATTAAATAAAATGCATTACACAGAAGAGATGTGCTTTCCTGCGACAACCTAGGAGAGCAGGCAAAAGGGACTTAGTCAGAAACGGGCAAGCTTTACTGGAAAACCAAACAAAACTTAAAAAATGGACATTCAAATATGACATTAGACTAGGACCTTTTAATTTTATTCATTCGCTTAATGAATATTAATAAGTTTGCAAATATTTTCTAAATAATTTAACCATTTATTACCCATATGCCATGTAGAACTGTTAGACTAAGGAGGAGAATAATTAACAAACATTTAGATGCTCTCCAGACGTGACTAACAGATCTATAAACACTACAAATAAATCTTAAACTTAATACGTCAATATAATGTATTAAATTTATTGTTTAAGTGAAATATAAGGATTATTCATGCTTCTTTATAGAAACTAGCATTTTCAACTAAGATTTTTATGCTTAATATGCAAGCTTAAAAATTATGAAAACCCACAATTTAAAAAGTATATTATTAAGCCAAAAAGTAGGCACAACTGACTTTAAACAAATCCAAATTGCAACTTTCAAATCTGAATTCATATAAAATGATAATTTTGGTTATTAATGAATCAAATTATTACAATAATCACCCCAGAACTGCACATGGTACTTTGAGATATATCAAAGTAATAAAATAACCTGTCAAATGAGTAATTATCTGCATTTAATCTATATATAAAGCAAATGGCCCAGAAATGAGTAAAGTCTGTAATTCACTCAAGACACTGGGATGCCATATATTCATGATTAGAACATCTAATTTCTTCATACATATTCATGTCTTAATTCACTTTTAATGAATTCATAATTACAAATTATTGTGAAAACAAGTTTATATTCTCATAGTGATGAAATAAAGTCAACAATTACCTACCAGAAATGAGATAATTTAAAGCGCGTAAGTGTATGTACAAAGAATCTGCCTTTACTTTTTCCATACATAACTTCTGAAGTGCCCTTCTTGTCCTTCACTGTGCTACACTGGGAAACAGGAGTTAAATAAGGAGAGAAACTGGAGAAAAGGAATTTCCCATTGGTGAGGGAGCTTGCATCTTTAAGGGTATTCCAATGCAAAGTAAAGGCATCTCAATAGGGGACACACATCTTGAGAATTAGTCAAGGAGAGACAGTGACAATACTGTACCCCAAGGAAGAATGAGGATGAGTGACTGGAGCAGACAATGGATTCTAGAAGCTAGGCACTCACTAGAGGCTTCTGCTCTGGCTGTGTGTTCTTGTGTTTTAATCGGTTGGTTGGATGGATGAATGGTGTTTTGAGAGGTGGTCTCACCTAGCCTGGGCTAGCCATAACCTCCAACTGACTTAGCCTTACAAGTAAGTGGTGGGATTATGAGAGTCCACCCATGCAATCACTGCAATAATCTGAAATGTTAGAAGGAAAAATAATTGATCAAAGGTAAAGAGGTCAGATAATGCCAAGCATTTGGGAGGCAAAGACAGGGTTTCTCTGTGTAACTTTGGGCCTTGAACTCACAGAGATCTGCCTGCCTTGAAAAACAAACAAAATAAAGATGTATTTACTGCTGGGCAGTGGTGGCGCATGCCTTTAATCCCAGCACTTGGGAGGCAGAGGCAGGTGGATCTCTGTGAGTTAAGTGAAATTATTTATTTCTATTAACTTTGCAACAATTTCAAAAGATAAATTAAGCATTCAACAATAAAAATTCCTACATCCACCTTTAGAATGAAAACCCATTCAGAGTTTGATCAAATAACTTATAAAGGTGACAATAAATTTAAGCTTCGTTCTTGTGGTGTTCCCAGTAAATTTAACACAGTGATCATGCAATTAATATTACTGAGGTTTTCTCCCATAGCCTGCCTAAAAGGCCAAAAAGGTTTAACTCCACAAGGACAAAAAGAACATAAAAGAAAACACCATCAAAGATGGAAAATCAAAAGCTGTAAGACTGCTGCTCAGCTTTGCCTGCAAAAGCATGGCAAGAAAGTGGCAGTCAGAAGCAAGTCAGTGAAGTGCCAGACCCAAGGCAGGCCTGGGAACTGGAGGTGCAGCAGGACATAAACAGGTAGCAGCGTGATGGCTGATTTTCCCCATGTATGGGTGGTTTTGCCTTTATGTAGGTCTGTGTGGTACATCAGTGCCTGCTGCCCACAGAGGACATCAGATCCCCTCAGATAGTAGTTACAGGTTATGAGCCACACTATGTGGGTGCTGGGGGATCAAATCTGAGCTCTCCAGAAGATGGATCTTAACCACCAAGCCATCTCTGCAGGCCTGTAACATCTGATTTTAAAAAGCTGACTCTGGATCCTACTCCTTAGCCCACACACATCAGCACTGCTACCTTATATCTCAACACAAGTTCAAAGTTTATCACATGAAAATTCAAATTAGAAAGGAGCTATTCCTCCAGACCTCCCAGTAGGATATTATTACAGTTGTGGAGAGTCAGTGGAAGTCTGCACACAGACTGCTCCCTACAGCGAGTGGACTTAGAGGCCACTCTTTCCCCTCCTGACCTAAGGGGAACCCTACAGGATCTCCCAGTCACACAGCCAACAAGCACGTCATCCATCACAAGGCACTCAATTAACTTGTTAGCACAGGCTCAAATAGAATCTTCTATGTCATTTGTTATGGAATGCATGCATGATCAGCTGGATTATAAACACTGAAGAACTTTAGAGACAAAGAAGTATTTGTCAGAAATGATGTTACAATCACACTGGCATCCTAACTAATTAACGATAGGAAAACACCCTTAAAACTCAAGACAGACACAGTCAATCACTATCAATACTGAAAGAATGTTAAGCACAAGCTGTGCTGAGAAGTGGACTGTCACTGGGTGGACCAGACAATGAGGGATATAATACCAAAGCAGACAGATGGTAAATAGTATAAAACCATAGGATGGATGGGTAAAAAGACAGGGAGAGATGAAGAGCTGAGAGTGCCATTTCAAAGGAAAGTTTTGAAGGTTTTGAAGAAAGGGAACAGAGCTTGAGCTACCCCTCCAAGTGTATGAACCCAACAGGAAGAGTGTTAACAACAATTGATATGTTTGAATATGGGAAAGGCTGAGCGGGGCGGGGTTTCAAAAGTCCATGATTATTAGGAAAGGACAGAACTGCCAAAGATCATAGGCAAGCAGTGAAAGAGAAAGAAAAAAAATATTATAAAAGCAATGAAAGTTGTTTTGTCTTTTTAGACTGAGAAGAGAGCCTAGGATGTTTTATAAATGCTTACTTGGAGTTATAGGTGATAAGGATTAGAAGCCAGAAAAACCACAAGACCAGGGAAACTAATGTTCTACTAATGTAAGAGAACGAGAAAATAGCATGAGTGTTAAGAGGGGAGATTGCAGAGAAGGGGGAGCTGTGCGGGATGGAAGAAGACTGGACATAGGCAGCAGTGCAGAGTCCATTAGGTAAAGGAAGATAAAGCGCAAAAGAAACATTTCTTTCTACCTTCTCCCTTCTCAGATTAATTTATGCTAATCAAACATAGGTACTTGAGGACAGAAATTACATACCTAATTGATTATACCTAACCTAAACTATTGCAAAGTAAAAATACCAAAAGCTTTCATTATGTCCACAACTGAATCAAAGAATGTATGGCCAAAGTCACAAGCCAGATGCAACTTGTTTCTAAATCAGATATAATATATTTACTAATATGACAATTGATAAGAAGCATTAAAATATTTTTTTGTGACTGTGTAGACACGCCTTTAATCCCAGCACTCAGGAAGCAGAGGCAGGCGGATGATCTCTGTGAGTTTGAAACCAGCTTGGTCTACAGAGCTAGTTCTAGGACAGCCAAGGCTATACACAAAGGAACTCTGTCTTGAAACACCCCCTCCAAAAAAGTAGTATTTTTGTGAATCAGAAAGTAAGAAGAGCTTCAGGGATGGACTCACACCTGCTAAGAGACTGAGACAGGATGATCCTGAGGCTAGCTTAGGTAGCTTAATGAGAACCTGTCTCAAAATTAGGGAAAAAAAAAATCGAAGCAAGCTAGGAATGTAGCTCATTGGCAGAATGTTTAACATAAAGGAGGTCAGGTTCAATCCCCAGTACTAGAGTAGAAAAGAGAAGAGGCTCTCAGAAATAAGTGAAAGTGAAATTAAATAATATGTTAATCTTTGAGTTTAAGTACTAGTATTTGGACTAAATATTACAAATTCAAGCTAATTTGAAATCCTTAACAATCCAATAAATATTTTAAATACAATTATAATATACTGAAACTAACAGATAAACATAGCCCTACAGGTTCAGTATTCCACTGATCTGATGTACTTTCAGAGTAAACCAGCCCCAAGCAATTTCCTGATCCACACATGAAACTCTAGAAGGAAGGCATTATACTTTTTAACAGGGAAAAAAAAATCATTCATCTTCCAGTTTATTACATAAGTATTGGGACAATTATCCAACAATTTATTGAACAACAGAAACAATACAAGTTTTGTTGGCTTGAAACTGAGGTATACAGTTGGACTCTATCTCTGTGTCATCAGAATTCCATTTCTTAGACGGCAGGCCAGCAAATACCTGCTTGGCACACATTAAGTCAACAGTACAAGGAAACCTTTCCATCTAAATAATTTCTTCATGAATCCTCAGTTTTGCAGATTGACCTTCAGTTGAAGGATGTACAGGTGATTTCAGTACCCAAAAAAAGCTTATTAAACATTATTTGGAAGTGTTCTACCCATCACTGATTTTCGAACTTTTCTGATAGTATGTGTCTGACACATCTAAAGGCAAATTAGAAAATGGAGTTTTATAGACCATCAGAATAATTTTATCAGCAACATAAAAGGCAGAAAACCAGAGTTGAACCAGAGTTTACTTGCAAAAAGTAAAATGTATGCATTTCTATCTTCCTGATGTTGGTTTTAAAAAGAAAGAAAATAATAGGAACTCTGGCAATGTCACTCCTACTGTAAAAGGCAACCAGCAAAAGGTATGAACA
Source organism: Ondatra zibethicus (assembly GCA_004026605.1). NCBI lineage: Eukaryota > Metazoa > Chordata > Mammalia > Rodentia > Cricetidae > Ondatra > Ondatra zibethicus. Next base: position 92,422 of record PVIU01002976.1, read on the forward strand.
GGAATGTCCATCTATGGATTCACGTGGTCACTAATCAGCAGCAATGAGTCCTTTTACTGTAAGAGCAGGTAGCCCCAGTTGGTCTGGACGCACCTGCTTCTGCTTCTAAAACTCCAGGATTACAGATGTGTGTTCCCATATCGAAGCTTAATTTCTTAAAAGCACACAAAAGTATGCTTTGAAACATATTTCAAAAGTTTCTTAGGGTACAAAGTTGAAATAGTGTTTAGCTAACTAGACTCTAAAATGTATTTCAAGGCTCAAACATAGCCAGTCATGGTAGATAATGTCTGTAATCATAGTACTCTGAATTCTGAGGAAGGAGGATCAACTGGAGGTCAGTCCAGCGCTACAGAGAGCTCACGCCAGCCTGAGACACACGAAGGATCTGTATCCACAGAAACATAGAGATCGCCTACATTTTCAAAATCAATGTCTTAAAGATTCATCAGGAGTCAGTCCAAGAGCACAGGGCCTGGAGATGTGTGCTGGTGACACAGCCCTTGAAAGGTGGATGTCCATCCTGGCTACATAGCAAGTTCAAAACTAGCTTGGCCTACGTGAGTCTATGTTTCAAAAACAAACAAAAGTCCACAGATATATAAAAAGTATTAATCTGAAGCCATTTTGAGAACAGTGACCTGGAAATTTTGCTGCTGTAATACAATTTGTTTTTTACATGTAGAAGGTGTGGTATCCAAGTCTTCACAGGGCAGAAGCAAACACAAGTGCTTACACTGTAACTTTGGTGTAATCAGTATGACTATACATAAACAGGACAGCGTTAAGTTCATATAAAGTTACCACTTAAAAAGTTTCTTGATCATAACCCAACTTGTCAAATGAACTGGTGTGAGGAATGTACACGCTTATCTCTCCCGGAGCAGTGGTTAGTGTAAGAGTGACCTAGCAAAGGCTACTGAATGGATTAAGGCTGAAAAGTATTCTATCCTACAAATTTTACTCAATAGCCTTCATTTCCTGCAATTATCCTGCTGCCTTTCTAATTGTTCCCCCATGGCTACTTTTATCTGCTTAGCTGTCCCCACCAAGATCACTTTTATTCATTAAAACATAAGCTGCAGGTGGCCATGTCAGTCTCATGCACAGCTGGAGGAGGCAAGGCCTAGAAGGACACATAGTAGTAAATCTAGCTGGAGGAAATACTGACCACTCTTTGTAGAATACATACTTGTTACTCACACAGTAAGACACAAGATTCAAATGCTAAATTAAGGTTCAGTCCATCCTCTGGTTCATACCTAATGGAGGAATAGGATGGAATTTATACATGTAATCTCAGCTCATAATTACATAATACACTTTCATCAAAGTTGAACAAATACAGTAATGTGATAGGAGAAAGGATGAGTTTCCTTGAAGGGAAAGAGAAGAGTAAATTAACATGGAGAGCAGGAAAATTGCCCAGAGGCTCTAGATCTGGAAACCATTACAGATGGGTAGGAAAGTACAGGGAGCCCATTATGGATATAAAGGGAGTCATAAATACTTTATGATTATTACAGCACACCATGATTGTGGCTGCCAACCTAGATAGTGATGACTGATGAAGATATCAACAGAACTCACACTTGGATATGTTAAACAGAAATGAAGACTACTTTAGGAAGGGAATTTATTTATATTTATTAGCAACATGACAGCAATATGAAGAAACTTCCAAATCATATTAATTTTGGTTTACCAAAAGGAAAACAGTTTAAGATGTAAACACAAACCTATATCATAGGAATGTTAACCATATTAATTTAAATATATAAACAGTATACAGAAAGTATCTAGCACACAGTAAGGGTTGTAATATGTGTTTCACAGTGTACATTTACACCATTTGGAAGATCCTAAATTCCAACAGACGAATCTACACCTCTACTAGGTCATCAGAGCGGCAAGCACAAATATTTTAATCTATGGAAAATATATCACATCTTGTATCATTAAAATATCATGATCTGTACATATGTCTTTTAAGGAGCTTTTAAGAATGTGGAGAACATAAGCATTCAAAAGCAGGTATGTGAATAAGTGAATATAGTACTATATACTATTAAACATATGTATGCTTCACATTTAATAAAATATAATCCAAAAATATCAGTATTAATATTGATCCTATCCGATGATATGGAGTAAGTGTTAAGGAATTTACATTTTAATTACCAACTGATATTAAATTTTTACAATACAAAACATAGAGTAACATCAAAATAAAAAATTTAAAGCAAACAGACACTATTAGATTTCTTCTAAGAAATATTACCATTTTATTAACTTGTACTTTTCTATAATACAGAGCCAATTTTATTTCAATTTTCTAAGATAAAAATATCTTAAAATCTAGATCTCAAACTGACACTGAGAAGAAAATGAAATTAACACATAATCAACATACTTAGAATAAAATTTTCTAAAACATACATCCTCCAAAGTCTACAAAAATGCTCTAGGAATACAAATTTCCAGGCAGAAAGCTGATAATAAAGGATCCAGCTGCTGAATTCCACTAACAAAAGCTTGGGTAATAGTCACCATAAAATAAAAAATACAGTTGCAGACACAGGCTGTGTGTAATTTTACGTCATTTTAGATTTATTTTCTGTCATAAACTCTTTTGGCTTTGACTAGTCTGAGAAAATAGGTTATTTAAATCCCTTATTCAAACCAATCCATTTTAAATGAGCCTTCTCAGTAAAAGGCTATAGAGAGCTTAAATACCCTCCTACTCTTAGGGTACCACAAACACTGCGCAAGACATCCAAGAGTTCACTGCAGTAAGATGGTCACTATCAACATTATTTGAGGTACCTACACAGTTTTTCACAGTCAGCCCCTGAAGGAATTGCCTCAACGCCTGGAGCAGAGAACACCTCCAGCAGAGAACACCTCCTGTGCTCTGGGTGATACAAGGCATTGTCAGCATGAGCAGTGTGGCGTGGCAACCCCAGTCTTTAGTTCATACACTTAAACTTGAAAATGTAGACATAAGGAAATCAACTAAATCAAAATCAGCTTCTTTTTTTTTTTTGCAAAATAAAAAAAAAAAAAACACTACCAGTACTTTACATGTCTTGTAATCACATGAGAACTGGTCTTCAAGCAACTGTCGACATATTAAGCAGTCTTACATAATTAACAGTTTTCAAACATTGTGTGTAAGATGAGTTTTGTCCCACAATCTTTCAGCAGTCAGAATAATCTGAATACTTTATAGGATATTATACCTGTTAATGAATCACTAGTTTAAAACAAAATGAGAACAGAATTTAAAAATCTCTCAGCCTCAGAAAACACAGGTTAATTGGAATACTCATGGTAGATATTCTGAGCCAGGTGTAGTGGTGTACACCTTTAATCCCAGCACTTGGAAGAGGCAAGTGATCTCTGTGAGTTCAAAGCCAGTCTGGCCTGCATATGACAACCAGAGCTAACAAGTGAGACCCTGTCAAAAAAAAAGAGCAGTACATCCTGGTTAAGTGGAAAGCCTCCTTGTATTAAGGTTCCCCAAATTCTTGCTGTAAGAATCATCTCTTCAAACTTGATTCCAGTATCGTTATTGTGTTACCATTCTGAATTGTATTTAATGTGTGCAGTCTAGAAATGTCAGGGACTCAGGCTTTATCTCCTGGGTGATATTTCATGGAAGTAACAATGCTCCTAAAATTAGGTAAGAAAAGGCTGGCTAGCACGGTACCAATAAATTGGAGTTTTAAGCCATACAACAGTAGTGATTCTCTCTTTTGCTTTTTTGAAACAGGGTCTCATATAGTACAGGCTGACTTCAATTTTGCTTTATTACCAAGGATGATCTTTAAGTCCTGGTTCTCTGGCCTCCACCTCTCAAGTGCTGGCATTACTAGTATTTACCTCCATGCCCGCGAGGAACTCTTATCAACAGTGGATGCTCAGGCTTGTGATCTCATATTTACACGGGCACAACTACTTTTTTTAAAAATCACTTTTTTCAATTTTGAGATTTAAGAACTTGTTAACCAAAATTCATCCAGAACAATTCTTCAGACTATATTAAAGACAAAAGTCAAATCAAAGATAAACAAGATACAAAAGAAGCCTAAAGGCATATAAAATAAACTACTCTATTAAGGTAATGTCAAATCATATATAAAACATGTATCAAAAAGTTTAAGATTACATTCTACACTTGGGTTCATGATAAAAATTTTAAGTTCTGCTACCAACTATCTTCAACAACAACAACTATCACTTATTATAGATCATGTGGCAAAGACAGACCTAAGCCTATACGTGTACTCTAACCTCATTTAAGCCCAACAGCACTTCTATAAAGAAAATAATGTCTGTATTTCACAAAAGAAGAAACTGAGGTTCACAATGTCTGTCTAAGTAATACTAAGAACCAACCACAATGAACTCACGAATACATGACTTCAAGGTCTATAATACTCTACAGGAATGGTTCTCAACCTTCCTAATGCTGCAACCCTTTAATACAGTTCCTCATGTTGTGGTGACCCAACCATAAAATTCTTTCATTGCTACTTCATAACACTGTACTTTTGCTACTGTCATGCATCATAATTTAAATATCTGATATGCAGGATATATGGTGTGTGACCCCGTGGAGGTCGCAACCCACGGGTCAAGAACCACTACTCTACACTACCATTGCTTTCCACAGAATCCTCCTTGCAGATTCCAAACATGAAAAATTATCTACCAGCTAAAATTTATTTGCAACCTGAAAGCCAACACTCAGAACTTTTGCAGATATTCATGGGTGTGTGCACCGCAGTGAAAATCTGAGCTGCCTCCCAACAAGCACTCGCAGGAGAGAAGAACAAGGTCGGCCTCCTTTCCACAGCCAACACCGGAAACAAGGCATTTGGTGTCATCTACTGAGGACTGGCTTATTGAATTCTTGTGCTTTTTTCTGGTGATTTTACTGCTTTCATTGGCCCCAAATTTAGGCTGAATGTGGAGTCTCTCATTGTTACTAAGCATGAGAAGGCCACAGTAAGCCTTATGGAGAAAATGCATGTGAGAGAAGCTTTGTTCAGGCTTTTGTGATGGTGCTATTACCCATAAGCTAATCAACTACACACAGTAAATAGCTTTAAACACAAACACACACATTACTCAGTTAGCTGATGGAATATGAGGACCTAAGAGCCAAACAGAACCCAACCTGACTTTGCTGTAGGAGCAATGGCTTCCGATTCCTTAAATAAGTGCAGTGACTTCACTGAACATGTCTGTGAGGAGTAAGGACAAGAACTGAGATCGCCCCATACTTTAGTTATTTCCCACTGCCATTTACTCCACATGCATTCTATCATTGTATGCAAGAAGATATTCTATCATTGTATGCATGTAGGTACTATTGTATGCAAGGAGATATTCTATCATTGTATGCATGTAGGTACTATTGTATGCAAGGAGATATTCTATCATTGTATGCATGTAGGTACTATTGTATGTATGTAGGTACTATTGTATGCAAGGAGATATTCTATCACTGTATGCATGTAGGTGTTCTATCATTGTATGCAGGTAGGTACTATTGTATGAAAGGAGATATTCTATCACTGTATGCATGTAGGTGTTCTATCATTGTATGCATGTAGGTGTTCTATCACTGTATGCACGTAAGTGTTCTATCATTGTATGCATGGTGCCCCTCGCCCACTGAAAATCCTCTGCTGCCACGCTGCTTAATAGGCAACAGCCATACATGTTGCAATTTGCTCCTAACATTAATCTTTCTTATATACACTTTGGCTTTCCAATGTGAATCTATGCTCATTAAAATTAACTTCTTACCACAAGAAATAATGGACACCCATTAGTGACTGTCTTAGCAGGTTAAGTTTTTTTAAGGTAGCAAGCTACATATATTATTACCAAAAACATATAGAAAAGTAGAAAACTATCGCACAAACTGAGAATCTTACCTTTCTTGCTCAAGTCAGAGACTTTTATTGGTTAAAAAAAAAATACAGTACAACAGTACATAAAGATCTAAACAAGGACAATTCAGGGTTGAGAGAAAAAACCTTCAGGAGTCCTCTGTTTTCAGTAAAATTGTGAATACACATTGTAGACCTGGAAAACAGTCCATGGCCTAATGCACTCGCTCCATGTTAAACACACATATATAGAAATCTCCATGAAGTGAAGTCTAATCACCTCTACAATTTAGACTGAAAAGCAGCTTTGAGGATGGCACAGCCATGTATCATCAACACCATGAAGCCAGTCTATCAGTTGTAATAGCTCCTATAAAATACCACAGTGAGACTTCAATAAGCCTAGAAAATGGGCTACAAATCCCAGCTATGCTCAAGCAAGCAGTGGACCAAAAATAAAAATAGGTAAAACTGAGCCAAGAATTAGATAGCATTCATCTAGATTCATGATTGGTGAGGCAAAGTTCACAGGCTGAGGCATTAAAGTGACTTATTCAGATCTAAAGGACAGTCATCATACAAAACAAAAGCATTTTGGAATTCAGAAAAAACATGAATTTTTGCTCTTAGACAGTATAAAAATACTTAATACAATTATGAAGCACATCATTGCACTTTTAAATATAGGACAGTCAGGAGGGTCAACTTGTATCGTCTCATCTTTAACATCTCCAGAGAGGTTGTCATACATTCCTACTTTGCTTATTTTTAAATCTTTCAGACCACAATAATTTTAAGTAAAGGTAATGTCAACTTTAAGTTTCCTTTCCATTATATTTAATTTAGCCATTAAATGCTGAGCTGACAATTAAACCATACAATACGAAAACATTAAACCACCAAGACTTTATCAACTATAGGAATTTGAGAAAAATATTAATCAAATTAAAATAACTATTTTAAAGAACTCAAGTGACCTGAATTAGCATAATGTAAGAATTATGCTGTCAATGGAAATGTAATATTTCCCTCCTGGTTGATGAAAATGAGTTTACGCACGTATTTCTAAAACTCAGGGGCACACATGGGCTGCCATCGGAGGATGAACCAGCATCTCGCTTTAGACGTGACAGTGAGATTCAGCCATGCAGTATTGTTAAAACACCAGGTTCGTGTGATCTCGTCAAGCTCCGAGCCAGTGAAGCAGCTGTGACTAGTTCAGGGCTCAGACACACACCACTGAAAAAGTGACAGCAAAGTGACCCCCTAATGGGGAATGGTTTGTCATTACTGTGCTGTTTTAGAGGTAGGATGAAAATTATAGCATAAAATACAATAGGCTTGTAATACAGAACAACTATCCAAGTAGGAAGTCAACTGAACAAAGATAAACTTGAGGAAAGACTATCAACCTCACCTACTTACACCAGCCCTTATTAAAGAGAGTACCCTGAGTAAAACACAAGTATTTTAGATAATGCTGGTATAGAAGCCTTCTTATAAAATGAATCATAAATGGCAATACATCATTTTTTATTTACATTTCAGATATAAAAACTGAACCTTAACCAGACATAGAAATATTAAGGAATACTTGGGTTAAATATGGTTTCCAATTTTCTTTTGTTAGCATTTGGCAAAGCAAGCAATACATAAATAGATCCAATGTTAAAAACCATAAGAGAGAAAAATATATAAAATATACAGTAGTTTGTATCCACCCTGGGTCAGCCTACATCTCAGGGAAGCCTCCCCAATCAAATTCATTTCTGGCTAAAGGAAAGAATACCAGTCCTGCAGCAAAACAGCCCAGGTCTGCATCAAAGGCTCGCCCTTCAGTGTATTCCTCCAGGGAAGAGGACAGGAGCCAGGTTCCCTCGAATGCCATTCCCCAGGTGTTCAAAACGTAACTAATTTATTAGCAATAGAAGATTTGATTTATAGGGGAATTTCACTGGTCCAGTTTGTAGCCTACAAAAAAATGGATTATTTTTAAGTATAACATTAGAATAAAAATAAAGGGCGAGGATGTGACTTTTTATTCCACAGAAATGGAAACATTTCCAAACATGACAATTCAATAAGAAAGCATGCCTACCATTGAAGGTGGAGCCCCTCCAGATTTTTTCATGTTCTTGGAAGGCATTCCATGAAGGCAACTGAGTCTAGCTTGGAAACCTGGGAAATGAAACAGGCAATTTAGAAGATCCTGTGATCACTGAAGCATAGAAGAAGATCCTATCCACAGAGAATTTAAACTAAGTTGCTGATAGTGGTAGCACCAAGAATATTACTGGGGAAAATGTGAAACACACTTAAAAGAACTAAGGTGATTCCCAGCAGGGCTCTAATGCAGTCAGTACTTAACTAGCCAGTACTCCTACTAACACCTTCCTGATGAGTCAAAGTGGATGAGTACAGTACTTGGATTAGGGTCCAGCACATTTCTCTACAGCATTCTGTGTTTATATTCTGTTTCTTTCAGTGAAGACCCCAGTAAGAACTATAAGCAGACGTGAGCCAGCACTGAGGAAGCACTACTGACCTCTCCTGCCAGGATGTGACATGAGGGGGAAAGACCCACTTAGGATCCGTTCAAACACAGGGTCAGGTAAGTTTCTGTCTAGCTCTGCAGGATCCTCCTCTTCCCACCAGGGCACAACTCCAGCGATGCCACAGGCTCCACCTGACTCCTTCTCATAGAACCAGTCACTCTGCTCATCATCACCTGTGCAAAGACAACGTCCCCAAAAGACTCAGTCTCACCATGGAAACAGATAAAGAACAACATTTACTCACTAATATTGACGATGGAGTAGCAGGGTATTATAAGTGACCATCTAAAATGCACTTAGCCTCAGTGAGTATTAACGTTCTGTCTTGAGATTTAAACAGATAAAAAAGATTGAAAGTACAAAATGTAGTCAGCTTATAAAAATAAAAGAAAGGTAAGATTTAAAATGAGTCACTAAATCTTCCTAGGATCACAAGAAGCCACCAGTACTGGTGGGATTCCCTAAGAGTTTGCATAAGTGACCATCGTTTCCTTTTTATGATACTTCTGATTTGAGGCCTCTTCCTATAAATTTTAAAATGGAAACTGGGCTGGAGAGATGGCTCAGCCGTTAAAGGCTAGGCTCACGACCAAAAATATAAAATGGAAACTGCAATCATGAAACAAAAACAATGCCAAATACAGCAGCAGAACATAAGCAGAGAATGGTACACGACAAACAGACTTAGTTCACACAGTGAGAATTAAAAGCAACTGTAAAATGAGAACCATGGGACTGTTTGAATTAGGGAATAAAAAATATTTTGTTAAAATTTACAGAACTTAAACATTGACACTTCATAGGAGAGATAGATTTAAATTGCGCAGACCAGGACTATGAAAGTTAAGTGGGGACTCACTTGAGGCTGACCACCTTACATCTGAATTACCATTAACACTATGCCCACTACTTTACTTAGGAGGCTGAGGCACAGTTCAGGAATGCAAGGCCAGCTTGTGCTATATAAATACAGAACCTGTCTCAGGAAGAAAAACAAAACAAACAAATAAAAAAAACACTCTAGAAAAATGAAGACTTTTGACTTTACTTTTATGTGATATGCAACATTATTCTTAGAAAATTAAATAGTCATCAAAATCTTGGGCATACAACCAGATAGGGGAATGAAAAACCCATTGTCTTGTAGCATTGAGATAGTCATTTCAACTGCATTAATTCCCCACTTATAAAATAAATAAAGATTGGGAACACACAGTTCTTAAAGAATGAAATCAAGTGAGAACAAAGTAAATTAAATGCTAGAAAATATCTCAGCAATGTGAGATACAGTAAAATTGCAATAACTGGTATATCTTCTTAAGTCAGTGCCTTCTAAAGATGTCAGGCTTGCCAAGAAGTCCCTTTCGATGAAAGCTTGTATCATATCATCAACCTCTATAACCTGGGTAAGCTCTGTATTTTAACAAAACTTAAGTTTATTACCAACGTAGTTCTACTGACATAGTCCAGATAGTCTCGACATGCACTTACTGGCAAATGGCAAGAAGGGCCGCTCTGCTTTCCTTACCAACAAGGGGCGAGAGACAGTACGGGCAACATTACTGTGACTTCCCCCATAAAAGCCACTAAATGATTCATAATTTAAGACAATAAATATATTGTTTCTTTCTGTAGAACCTACTTTCTGCTAATGTATTCTTTTTGTTGTTGTGTGTTTAGTTTGGTTTGATTTTAGAGACAGGGTCTCACTAAGTAGCCCTGGCTGGCCTAGATCTCACAGACATCTCCCTGCCTCTGCCCCTTCTACAAGCGAGGATTAAGAGGATAAGCTACCACTCCTGCCCCAGTAATGCATTCTTAAGAAAAACATGAAACCTCTGTGCTAAGAACACAGAAGGCTAGTTCAATGTTATGATTTGTACAAAGCATAAGCGAGAACAGGTTGTGGGCTGATGTAACTAAATGAGATCAGTCCAAGCAAGGGCGACTCCTCATTCCTTCGCAAGGTTCTCAAACTGTTCGCAGCTCCGAAACACTGCCATGGTGAAGTGTGAAAAGATTCTGGAAAGTTGGAGGATAGAAAAGACCGTAAGATAGTTCTGTTTAACAGTTTATAATACTGAATTAATAAAAGTCATTTAATTATAAACGTGACAACTGAATCGTAAATCCACTCTTAGGAAAGCTTACACAGTCTTACAGACATCTGGAATAAGGTGGAGTATGAGCATCAATGTCTGGCAATCTTGCTAAAAGGGACCAAATTGCAAACACTGAGGTATGCAAAGCTGAGGAACACATGCTACGTTTTAGACATCTATTTTGTGTTAGGAAGCCAGGACGCCTTCCACGGAGTGGAGAAGCCAGCTAAGGCACTACACAGTACTTGTAATAGCAAGGGGTTACTGTGGGTGGCTTACATATGCACAACTTTAAAATGTTTGTTTTTAGGGGAAAACAGTATCTCAGTACCTTGTCTTCCCTCGTCATTGGTGAACAAGCCTGCGTCAGTGCTGCTGAGACTGCTGGAGTCACTGTAACCAGGAAAAGATGAAAAAGGAAACAGATCAAAAGAACAATTGATCTATCAGTCGTAAAATTTTAGAGACATTGCAGCTCAGAGTTGGAACTTGAGCCTGACAAAGATCTGAAAGAAAATAAGATTTTTTTTTTACTCAAACTGCAAATATTCCATTTCCATTAACTCCAGTACATATTATTTTGGGCACATAAAACCTAAGGAACCTAATGGGGCCTGGACAGTAAGGCAGATGTGATGGCAAGGAGGCGCTGACATAAGGACACATTCTATTATCTGCTTTCATCAGCTGCTCACTGCTCCTTTGCTATGCTGTGATCAGCCTGAGCCTGAAACACCAGTGCTCCTTAAGACAAGGGAGTCTCCATCAGAAGCAGGTTGAGACAGTCTTCAGCACAGAAACACCAGGGCCTGGGATGAAATGATTTCCATAACCACATTAGCAAATAATCTAGAAAAATCACTCTCAACAAGTTAAGGCAACTCCATGCCTCACAAGAAGGGAGTGCTGGTGGCTGCCTATTAGCTCAAAGGGAAACAACAGAAGAAGTTTTAGGCCATTATTAAGAAGGGTTCCCGTCCTACATAAGCTGGAGAATAACTTCCTACATAAGCTGGAGAATAAGACACAGGTTCAAATTTAATATGGAAATTCAGTAAATAACAGATACTCAGCAAAAAAGAAAGAAAGAAAGAAAAGAAACAACTGCCATTAGTCTAATAAAAGCAGTATTTATACGACAGTCCAATTAACTGAAAACAGGAAGAAAATAAGAACAAGTCATAAAAGCCTTGGTCCCTAAGAAAATTGAGAGTTCTTTTTAAAAGCACTTATGTACTTTCTTACACTTAATTTTTGATTTTAATCAATTAGGAAATTGTCACTAATGATTTTTTAAATTAAAATAGTCTTTTAAAAAAGTATTTGTGTGTGCCTGCATATGTGTGTGTGTGTGTGTGTGTGTGTGTGTGTGTGTGTGTGTGTGTGTGTGGACATACATGCGTGCATGCTGAAATATGTACAAGGAGGTCAGAGGACAACTTATGGGAGTCAGGTCTCTCCTTCTGCCATGTAAGTTCTGAAAATCAAACACAGGGCGACAGGCTTGGTAAAAATGCCTTTACCTCAAGCCCTAAATAAAAAATATTCTATCTATTAAGATATGAAACAACATAGCCTTGCTTATTAAAAATCAGGTACATTAGCCTGTTTTTAAAAATTATAAAATATATGACAAAATCATTGCTAACACCTAAATCCACATATTTTTTGCATACAAAACATTGGTTTTTATTTGCTTTTCAAAGACAAATTCATGAAAGGCATAAGAATTTCTTTTCTCAGAGCTTCAATTAGGACATTTTCCTCCAACTTCCTTCACACTGACTACATGAAGTTTCCTTCTCAATCAACAAGCAATAGTATTTCAAAGGTACCGAATCCACACCATCCTATCTACAAGCACAGAGGCCTTACATAAAAATGAAAAACACCTCAGAAGGCTGACCATCTTGCTTTGTAGTAGTTATCCAAACTATTACTGCTTCTCGTTTTCCTTACAACCCAAAGCCCTTAAACACACCCCAGGCACAATTCCTTTTCTGAAACCCCCAAGATAAATGTACTTACAAGTCAGAATCCCTCACATTTCACAAAGGCATACTCTGTAATGCCCCCAGAAGTCTAGTGTAGCACTCCATAATCAGATCAGCCGTCTCTCAATTAGTCCAATGAATAAGTTTACAAAATACAAGTCAGGTTAAGTCTTACCACAGTGAGCAAGTATTTTACAGCCTGCAAACAGAGAGTTCGCTATTTTCCAGCTGCCATGGTTTTCTGGGTTCAGATTTACCTTCTAATCTATTTTACATACAGCCAAGTTCACCTTTTCACTTTTGACTACAGGTTTAAGCATGATACCCTGGAACAGAAGGAAGCCATTTTAAATACAGCCAACAGTGATTCCAATAACATACTGACATAAAACATAAAACACATCCATATTCCTAACTGTGGTGGAGGTGTCAGAGTGGCGTAAAAAAGGAACAGTAAAAGAAATAGGCTTGGAGTATGAGAATGTGGAAGGCACGAACTCCCCAAACTGTCATAGTAATATTTCTATAAACTTAGACATACTCTTTTAAAAAGGTCATAAACACATTCATACATTCGTAGACCACCTAAGATGACAGCATTTAAGTAAAAAAAAATTTAAAAAATGTTACTTTATACTTAGAGAATTAAATTTGTATTTCAAGGCTTTCTATGGGTACGTTTCCTTGTCAATTCTTTCCATTCCTATGTCTGCTACTCTTGCTTCTTCTTCCTCTAAGAAGCATGCCTACCTCTGTCCACAACCTGATGAATCTCAAGATACGTGGAAATCTAGATTCTGCAATACCACTCTTCAATGATCCTTGCTCTACATTGAGGTAATTTTTTATGGACACATAAAATAAATCTATTGTCTTATTGATAACTACCCAGTTGCTGCATGTACTTCCCTGTTGCTACGCTCATTAAGAACAAGAATTTAACAAGAAAGGCTTTTCAATTTCAGCAGCTAGTGGCCATGATGATTCATCTGCGAGGATACAGTATCTCTCTTCTTTGGAAACAATTTTTGTAACTATTACTTAGATAAGTAACATATTCCACGAGTAAATGTTTATATATTACTACTAATCCTCCTTTTCATTTGGCTCATTATGACTAGAAACCAGGCTCAATTAAGAGCAATACCCTTCCCAATACAGTTTCAATACAGCTTCCCAATGCACCTTCCCATTGCAGCTTCCCATTGAAGCTTAAAATAAGTCCCAAGTACTCCTCTTCCTCTACCAGCAGGGACATGCTCTACCCTCCGCTGTATGGCTTGAGGTCAGCCAAAAGTAAACAGAATACTACTGCCAAGATTCTGTTGTCCTAAGTTTCCCACTGCCTACATGATGAAATCTAAACCACACAGGCTCTCAAGAAATGCTGCTGCTATGGCCCAGATCCCCTTCATTTCATCGTGGCAATCATACTACACTGATATGACATTCTACGTCTTCACACAGGCTGTTTCTTCCAGTCATGCCACTTCCTGGCTGAATCTCCACTCCTCCTTTTCTGAACAAGTCTACCTCTTGCTTTGAAACACAGTTCCTTTGAGAAAAGTGCCCTTGACATAGTGTGTCCTGTTCTCAATGTTTGCTTGTCTGCCTACTCCAGCCGAGGGCATGGAAGAGAGTCTATGTCATGAGCCTTTGAGCTATCAATGTACACTGCAGTCATCAAATGCTACACACACACACAGTTTTCTACTTATAAATAAAATCCAACAAACAGAAACCTTCTTAAATTGTAAAACTTTGGAAAGAGAAGATTCCTTCACTCTGTAGCAATCCATCCCACAGAAGAAATTGCACAGAGCCTTTAAGTGGCAGCAGAAAACTGGAATAAAGAAAAGTTTAAATCAGAGGAAATATAGTTAACATTATTTGATTTAGAATATCATATTTAAACTATGTACCTGAGATGTGAACAACTGGGAAACCTGATATATCTACTTGAACCTGGTTTTTTGTTGAACAATAGAAGAAACACCTCATTATTGTTCCAGGATGGAAAGTGTAAGAAGCAGATGAATAAAAAGAAGACATAGAAAACAAAAATGAGGGGCTTCCACAATCAACCAGAAAAGCAGGCAATCTGTACAAAGCCCAGAAGTCAAACTGTTACTACACGGCCACACACCCTCAGCAATGGGCAACAAAGCTAAGGGCTTTTGGCTAAGCGCTCCTCAGTGAGAATGATTCAGTACCAGATTACCACATACCCTATTCCTGAACAAAAACAATGACTTCCCTGAAAGACACCAACTTTTCAAAACCTTCTTCAAAAACTTTTTACTTTTGAGGAAAAACTATGTAGACAGTAAGCTGTCTAATAAACTCTGTCACCTCCAGCTGGGTCCTATTAACTATGATCACACTTGCAAACACACCCACATATAGCCAAATATCCAAAGCCTATGATCAACAAGACCAAAATGAGGCCAATGCTACAAGTTAAAGTCCTATGCTTTCTCCGAGACCACTGCTACTGGCTCTCAGAAACTGAGGCCGTGAACAGGACGAGCAGCACTGCTCTCACAAGCAGCTGGAGAAACGGCAGAGGTTCACTCTCATCTCACGTGCAAGGAGCACATGGCAGTTAGAATAGAGCTGGTCTGCTTCCTGAGATGGACGGGCGCCTGACGAACACACAAATGCTACAATTCTCATCTTTCTAAGGACCAAACTCTGCTGCTTCCAGGCCATAAATCGGGTCTTAATAGCTCAAAAGTGATCAGAATTCCCTAGCAAGCTATAGAGTAACACCAAGCCCCATATACCACAAAGTTTGAATTTTGGACATCAGGAATCAAAATAATGAATATGCACCCTAAAATTCTTCAAAGGCCAAAGCTGCATAATGACATGAACAATGAGATATCCCAAAGAGCATTGGCTCAAAAGCAAATCTTTTCCTATAGAAGTCATTTCTTTTTTCTCTTTATAGCTGAAAATTAAGAATGTTATAATAATTAACACTTTGCATAAATCAAATAAGCAATTTTTCTTTGTATGAAAATGCTATGAATTATAAAGAAATACATATCTAGTTACAAAGTAGTACCACTATCATTGTGGCAATTTATAATAATCTTAAAAGAATTAATTAAAAAACATAAAACACACTCAGCCCCAGGCACTCAGACAAACATGTTACCTTTCGCTCATGAGTTCATCGGAGACTTTCTGTTCTTCATACTCCATTCTGTCCTTATTGTTCTGGCTCATTTCTTCACTCTCCAAAACCACTCCTTCCTCTTGGGCTTTTGGTCCTTGTCTAACCACTTTCAACTTTCTTTTCTTAATTTTATTCCGGGTAAACTCTGGATACTGGTAAGCTCTATCGTTGTCCATTTCCTGATCTCTACAGCCTTCAGGCAGCTGGGTCATTGTCCTTTTATTGGAGATGTCCTGCGGGAGATCCACTGCCATACGCTTTACCTTCCTCCTCCTGCGGAGAGTTCTGTTCCCAAGGTTGTCCACAGCAAAATCAGACTCATGCCACAGGAGTCTCTTCCCTCGAACACCATTATTTAAGTTTGAAGATGGCCTACGCTTCGCCACTAACATTTGGTCATCGGAGTCACTATGATCCTTCTTGTTATTGCTGTGGTTCTCTCTGTAGTCCTTACTTGCTTCTTCTAAACTAGAATCAGAGCCTTCGCTTAAGCAGTGGCCAGTCTCCCAAGGGTGGTGGACATTATAGGACCTCCGCTTCCGCCCTCTCCTCTTTCTGGCCTGGCGTTTCAGAGGGCAAGACAGACTGCGAGAGTGATCTCCCGTCTCGGCACAGCCACCTCGAGCCTGCTCAGAGCTCTCTTCCAGTGCAGAGACAAGATCATGGACAAGCTCTTCCATTGTCCGGCTGAAATGCCTACACATTTTAGAGAAGGAGCAATAAAGTCACTCGTGTTACCCTCGTCTTCCACACAAGCATTTCACTCTAAACGTGGCTGGAATTAATATTCTTTATAAGACGCTGAAGGGCGTATGATTGCACTATACAAAGTCTGACAGCTGCAATCTGATTCCTTAACACTCTTCTTGCATAAGTTCTGTGGGTTTATTTTTTTAAAATTAAACATAGGGATGGCTGGGTGAGAAAGTACATACCTATCTATAATCCTAGCACTCAGGAAACTGAGACAGAAGAATTAAGTTTAAGATTGAGGTCAGTCTGGAAGACCTGGCAGATTTTGTCTTAAAAAATAAGTTCTTAACACTGAAATCACCTCAAGACAGGTTAAATCCAGTATCAGCTAGGGGCGGGCTGCTCAGTAGGCTGAGCTTGCTGCATAAGCATACGGAGCTGTAGTTAGACCCCAGCCCCACGTCAAGACCGGACTCGGCGGTGCGCACCTGTAACCCCTGCACTCCGGCAGAGACAGGCAGATCCTGTGGGCTCACTGGCCGGCCAGTTAGGAAAGAGCAAGCTCCAGGTTGAATGACAGGCTCTGTCTCAAAAGAATAAGGTGGAAACATGATTGAGGAGTACCTTCGGGTGTCAATCTCTGGCATACACATGCAACCACATGGGTGAACACACTCACACGGGATTGTAGGATTTTTACATGATTATTATGTAATCATGGGAAACATTCTTCTACATAAGCCACTGTTCCTCACCTAACCCTTTTCTAAAACCAAGAACCTTAACTGTCTCTGTCCCTTCCCTGCCCATTAATTCCTAAGGAAAGGAAGCATAAACCCCTCCACTTCCCATATATTTTACCTCACCACTGCCATGATATCAGAGGGAGACCGACAGGTATTTCCAAAATGTGTATAAGATTTAAAAGAAAGTTTAACCAAACAGTAGGCATATCTTTAGGCCACTAAACACTCACAAAACTCACAAAGCGATAGAGACTGTATTCAATTACAAACTGGAACCTCAGAGGTCCATAAGGGGCCATCAATAACACATTCCGAAGCAGTCTAGTAAGTCTTTGTGGTCAGCAACTGTGGCACTTTAAAGTTTTAATAAATCACGTAGTTCTTTCCAAATTCAGTTCCCAGTGATGTTAAATTAGCTGGTGTGACCATTTTTAAATGTTATGGGTACTTCAGATATGTACCTTTCTCATACAGATCATGGCCTAGCACTTCTCAGATTTAGACAGGCATCAAAATATCCTCAAGAGTCCTCTAGAGGCCAATAGAGCTTGTAGCGTTTATAAGAGGGATAAACACACTCTTTTGGCAGAGGGCTAGATTACAATAGTTTAGGCCGCGTAAGCCATTCAGTCTCTCATCACTCAGTTTCTCATTATAATGTAAAAGTGGCCAGAAATGAACGAGTCCCATAAGGTGGTTTGTTTTCATTTTTAATAAAATCAAGTGGTATCCTACCAGTTTCCCAATCCTTGGCCTATATAATCTCCAGTTACAGATATCTCTATCATCTATATAATCTCCAGTTACAGATATCTCTATCATCTATATAATCTCCAGTTACAGATATCTCTATCATCTATATAATCTCCAGTTACAGATATCTCTATCATCTATATAATCTCCAGTTGCAGATATCTCTATCATCTATATAATCTCCAGTTACAGATATCTCTATCATCTATATAATCTCCAGTTACAGATATCTCTATCATCTATATATTTTAAGCTTTAGCAAGTGCCCTGTAATAGTCTGTAACTTTTCATTTTAAAACCTAAAAGCAAACAAGGTGATTTAATGAGCCTTATTGTTTACAATGCTACATACATCATCTAACAGCTAAGCATTTACTATCTGCTAATATTTACTAACCATATTACCTGATTTCATTCTCACAGAACAACCTGAGGTGGCAAACAAGACAGAAATAGCAATAGATCTGTCACTGTGACCAATCGAAGTGGTAGGAAGGGGTTGTAAGTCCTGACATCGGACCCCAGAGCACCGGTGCTTATCAGTTATGGAGGGCAGCTGCCCCAATTCCATCAGCTACTCCAGAGTTTAGTTCCCCCACTTTAACTGTTAAGACGGGTTCAGTGAACATGGTTATCTGTGTAGACTGTTTTCAACAGGAAAACGGTCTAGAGAACCTAAATCCACACAACACCCAGGGCAGTGTGGCTGAGGAGGACGAAACAGCCCTGCAGGGCTGGCAGCATAGAAGGTGAGCAACTGAACAACATACTGTTGCTTTCTAGCTACCTTGGCTTGCATGCTCCAGACCTAGCTCCCTCCACAATCTGAACGTGTAAACAAATCTACTCAGAACAGTTTTACATGCATGGCAATTCAAGCACATACTTTGAAGAAACTCTAGAAAGCAGCTGAGATTTCTTTCTTCCTTCAAAGGAAGAAAGTATAGAACTCTGGTTTCAGACTACAGCATCCTGACCTGGGCATCACGTCTAAACTGGTTCCCAAGCCTACAGAGCCTATGGCGCTGGCTACTTTGAAAAGTCAGATGGATCTTTCACTGCTACCTGTGTGCTAATAACTGCCTATTTGTTTTCTCTCCCTGCGAAGAATAACTTGCTGCTTTCCTTTAACACCAGCTCTCTGAAAGAAGTGTAATCTGAAAAGCCTATTATTTCTGAATATAATGCTGCATATTTAAACAAAATTCACTTAAAAACAGCTTCATATGCATTAAAATTGGGGTCCTTTCTCTTAAAAGTTTATTATTGGTTTAGGAATAACTGCTTTTTGAATTCAAGAATGTTCGTATCATTGAGTGAACAGATAGTTCAAAATTTCATGTTTAGACATGAAATTAATGAATAAGTAAGTCTCCACATAAAATCGGTTTATTTTAAAGGCAGTTTGGCACATTGCTGCAGATGAGAAAAGGAGGTGGCCTCTGTTTACTGTGTAGGCCCTGAAAGCATGAACTGAAATCCTTCAGCTCAAGTGCTGGCATCAAGGGCTGGACAACCATGCTTGGATTAGTCAGTGCTTAATGTCTGAGCAGGTAAATGCAGCCATTTACCCACTGCAATATGACACTCATCAACAATTTTTTTAAATGTTCTCATTTATTTTTATTTCATGTATAGTGTTTTGCCTATGTATATGTGTCTACACTATATACAGTGAACAGGAAGGCCAGGAGGGTTGAAGGACTCCCCTGGGACAGAGTTATTAACACACAGGAGTTACAAATGGTTGTGAGCTGCTATGTGTGTGCCTGGGATTTAACATGGGTCTTCTGGAGGAGTGGCCAGTGCTCTTACATGTTTTTCCAGAAGACTTAGCTCTCCAGCTCCTTATCAACTAGCTTTTATTGAAAAAGATTTCTAAAACTAGTAAGATTTAGCAAAATATAACCAACATGACTAAGAATGGAAGCATATTTTCTTAGAATCTCTTTAAAATTAAGCTAGCGTTACTCAATTTTCTATTGTTTCTCTTGAGAAAATAAAAGTATTTTAACTAGAAGAGTCCAGTGAATTCTATGGCATCATGCAAGCATAAACTGACAAAAAAAAAATACTTTAGAGGATTCTTTCAAAACTGCAGAAACACAGAAAAAAATCTAATATCATTTCAACTCAGAGTTCAATCACCTTTCACCCAGAATTGGCTCTGACTTTTCCACAACTCATTTCCAAGCAAAATCCCTGTGGATGAGCCAACAATATTAGGAAATTAATATCACATTGTTTCCCTTACATCTTCCAGGTAAAAGGCCATCAACTGGACAGTTCTCCATCTCCTTTAACAACTGGACAGTTCTCCATCTCCTTTAACAACTGGACAGTTCTCCATCTCCTTTAACAACTGGACAGTTCTCCATCTCCTTTAACAACTGGACAGTTCTCCATCTCCTTTAACACAGCTCCTCATGCTGTGGTGACCCCAACCATAACATTATTTTCACTGCTACTTCTTAACTGTGATTTAGCTACTGTTTAGGATCATAATGTAGCTATCTGATATGTGACCCCTGTAAATGACCCTCCAAGGGGTCACAACCCACAGGTCTACATAAATGTAAATGTGTGTATATAGTAAGTCAAGAACTATGCTTATGATTGTATGCTTTATGACTATTCACAAACAAGAAAATAGTGATGCAATTATATTACTTCCATATCATGTTAGCACTTTATTTAAGATTCAAAAAAGAGTTGTTTAGGAAAAGCTATTTGCCCTTATAGGTATGCAGCAAACAGTCAAAAGATTCAGATGAAAATGAATAAACAATAGTTTACAGAGATTACAGCAATGGATAAACATATAAATGGTAAAAGATGCCATGCTAAAGGTAAATCTTACATTTTATGACTAATCAAACAATATATGATCTATAAGAAATATCTTAAATGTGAAACTTTCTGCTGCTCACTGGGACTTGAAATTTTTCTGTCTTAATCATACTGTTACTTATCAAAATGAGCCTTTATCTGAAGCTACAATGGTAGGGGTGTGGCTCCTAGAACCTTCATGGCCTTCTTGGCATGCACACAGGAACATACATGAAAAGATTCATCCTTAAAACAAAAAGAAATACTGTCTTAAGGCTTGGTGTGGTGGACCTTGCCCGTAATCTCAGCACTTAAGGAGGCTATCCTGGGCTACAGGGTTGAAACCCTGTCTTCAAGGCATCTGATTCTTGCTTTAATACACATATGTGAATAACAAGAGGATTAAAGAAAAGAATCTGTCTTCCCCAGTTAGGAATTACAAAGTTCTGGAACAAGCAGGAGAATCCATGCCCCTAACTATGCCAAATCACTGATGGCATCCATTTGCAGGGTCTGCTGGGAGCTGCAGCTTTGTCACTTTGGCACCAGAGACATTGAAGGAAACTTTCTTTCCTCTTTACCCTAGAAAAATTTTTGAGAACTAAACTGGTTGGCCTTTAAGTGCGAAAGAAAGAAGAAAAGAAGGAAGGAAGGAAGGAAGGAAGGAAGGAAGGAAGGAAGGAAGGAAGGAAGGAAAAAAAGAATAATGTCCAATTCTACTTTTCAACTAATGATTTAATAATGTGACCTCATTTATTTTACTTGGAGACCATTTTTTGATTTTCTGTTACTTCACTTAATGACTGACTTCAAGTCATCCAAACTTTTCTCACTGCTTCTAATTACTCTCAAAATGTAAATTATTAATTTAAAAAGTGCCTAAATTAAATGCCATCAGAATCTAAGTCAAACAAGACAAAAATTTTGGAATTTAAAAAGTAATTCATTCTGTCAACCAGCTTTGGTAGGGTAGGAAATGTCTTGATTATTGATTATACATGATAATTGCACAGTAAATATTTACTGGATATATATCTTGAATACCTAGATTAGAAATATGAAAACGGCTAAGGATTAAATAGGAGTAACTACCATACTGTTTGACATTTACCAGATGATAAGAATATGTGGGGTCTACAAATCAAAGGCTGACTCAGTGAATGTAACTTCACTAAAATCTTCAGACAATACGGATTTTAACTTTCCTGCTACATGAGTAAGACAGCATTCTAATAGCTTAGATAAAGGTAAAAATGAAGGTGAATGATCAAAGAAAACTTAAAGGTTTCCAGCTTGGCACACAACAATGTTAAGAAGCTACCCCATGACTATTTGCCCCAAATCAGACTTTCTATTGCTTTGATCTTTAACTGAAGGAATAAGCTCAATCAAGCAAACTTAACAGTTTAGGAAACCAAGACACTTCCCTCCCTCCAAAATTAGCTGCTCAAAACCAGCAGTTTCTCTGATACAGTTTCCCAGATGATAATAAAAACAACACACCAAAGAATGGAATTCCAGAACAAAAACAGGGGTCCAGAATCCATCTTAATGGCTTTTTACTGTTATGAAAGCCACAAAACACGGTCTATTTAAGTAAAAATAGGCCTACCTCAGAAATTGAGGTTGGTTTACAAATCTGGGTATGTACTTTTCTAATTCATAAATGCCCACAGATACTACATTAGTCAGACATAACCAGTACATCAGGGCGGTGAGGAATTTTCTCTAAGCACACTAGAATCATACTGCAAATCAGTCCCTGAGAGAAGTTATTTAAATTAACTTCACCTCTGCTGTCATCTCATCTAAAATGTAAAGAATGCATTGCACTTACATGAAAGCTCATGGGTTTACAAACATGAGATGGCATACATAGATAGAACCAACACCAATTAACGACTTACAGGTAGCAACCACCAATAGCACGGGAATTTCACAATTTGGATAAAACAAACATGCAAGGCAGTTCAACGAATGGAACAAGGACGAGGAATTATCAAAGCCTGGGCAAAGCAGCAGGAGCCTATAATCCCAGTACCGCATAGGCTGAGACAGGCAGATCACCAGGTGGAAGTCAGCCTGGGCTCAGAACAAAACTCTATCACAGGGAGAGGAAGGGAAGGGGAAAGATAGAGGGAGCACAGTGACAAGCAGGCTGAAGGGTTGCACACTTGTGCATACACACTAGAAAATAAAGGGTCCACTTTTGGGGAGCACATCTCTTCTGTCAATCAAGACGTATTTTAAGAATTTCTTTCAAAAACACAAACTGGTAGGTGCTAAGGACATTCTTGTCTCATTGGGAATGAAGAGTTTTAAGTTTAAGACAGTCAGTCCAGCAAGCAAATCCCATTTCAAGTAACAGACCAGCAATGTGCAGTGTCTCTGTGCAAGACGGGTGATGGAAAGGAGAACAGTGAGTAAAAAGGGCCATAGGAGTTTGGTTTTGTCAACTGCCATACAAATTCCTTCCTCTCCAGGAAGCCCAGATTAATGGACTGAGCACACTGCACCTCCACGCCTCACAGAGACACCAAATAGAGAAAGGAAAGACCAGGACGTTGGGAAGCCCCTTCATCATGGTAAAGTGAGGCAGTTCCTCCAGCATGTACAACTGCCAAAACTAATACAAGCTAACACATTAACCACTGTGCCTCTTATCCCAAGCTGACTACAACAATTAAAAATGGCCCATTTTAAAAGCATTCTCCATTTTACTAGCTGAAAGTTGGGAGAATTTCAAAGTCAAGAGAAAATCGACACGCATTAAAAAATGATTTCTAGAGTGAAGAGATATAAATACAGCATCGGGCGTAAAAATGTTCAACTTTTCAGTCGTAGGTGAGGCAAAAGGATC
The DNA here is from genome assembly GCA_004026605.1 of Ondatra zibethicus. Taxonomy (NCBI): domain Eukaryota; kingdom Metazoa; phylum Chordata; class Mammalia; order Rodentia; family Cricetidae; genus Ondatra; species Ondatra zibethicus. The sequence goes on from PVIU01002976.1 coordinate 116,044, forward strand.
TGCCCAGTCGAATTCCTCGGGCTCTTTCTGATTCTGCAAACAGGCATGGATTTTAAAAATACACTTCTTTTGACTTATCGGTCAGATTTTTATGTTTCAAGATTGTCGGCAGGATATCCACTTTCTTAATTCACTATGTTTATCTGCAGGGGAAAGCCTTGGGAGAAACCCGGTGTGTGTGTCAGGGGCGGGGTCGACCACGGTTCTCAACTGAAGAAAATCCGAAACCTAGCACTCGCGGGCACTGGGAAACTAAGCCTCTTCGCGCTTGTGGGCCTGCGACAGTCTCATATCACAGGGATACCAAAAGGATAAAGTATAATTTGCAAAAAGCAGCATGAAAACTTACAGCAGTAAGTCATCATGGTCACTAAAGACCAACTCCAACCCAAACTTAAGGCTGTTGAACAACACCCATCTCTCGAGAACTGGGACAGAACCTTCTAGGTGGTGGAAAACTTAAAGCTTTTCCACCAACCATGCTGCGCAGGGAGTATGGGAGCCTGACGGCTCTTCCACTAAGAAACTTCCAGAACTGTGGATTTGTGTAATTCCATCATTCGTGGAATTTGGTCCAAGGTGACCAGTTTAGCAGGGGCGACAGGGACCTGGCCTAACGGAGCTTAGCGAGGTCGTCGCTGATCCGGGAGCCCCGCGGGGCTGCCCGCCTGCGCGCCCGCCCCGTCCTCAGCGGCCCGCCGCTCTCACCAGCTCTTCCCGGCGGCGGCGGCGGCTCCGATCGCTGGGCGTCCGGCGGCCCCGAACATCAACGACACCCAGGAGCGCGGCCTCGAGGCTCAGGCCCGAGGACCGACTCCAATTCCCGCAGCCCCGGCCACTTCCACACAGCACTTCAGCATTTTGAGAGGAACTTCCGGAAGCGGGCTGGAGGCGGAAACCGGAAGCCGGAAGCGACCATTCGCTCCCCTTCGCTTGGCGGCCGTACCTGTCGAGCAGTCCTGGAGGAGACAGGAGACAACCGCTTGAAGTCGGTTCTCACGTAAAAAAATCCGCATTCTCTGTTCAGTCCCTTGAAACTGACACAGAGTGAAAGGAAAGGGGAGTGAGCAGGAAGTGCACTTGGTTCAGCCCAGTTGTCATGGAGACCCATAGTAACAACTTTGGTAAATCCCAGGCCTGGAGGCCATGGCTACTTTAGCCAAGCTTCAGGCTCGGTCGTCCTTTCTAGAAACTCAGTACTACTTTAGGAACCGGTGAGTAGTGGAGAGAGGGGTCGCAAAAGAAATTAACTGTTAGCAAATTATTTAATTCAGGAAATATCCCCACAGTTTTCCCCGGTGGGGACTCAAACGTGATCGGAAGTATATATTACACAGGTGGATATTATTTATGTGTGTATATATATTATATATCATACAATATTTTATAATACACATGCAATAAATACCGCATGTATATATTGAATAATATGTTGTATTATAATATATAATACATAGTTTATATATATTATATATATATGCATACAGAAAGAGAGAGGGAGAGGTCACTAAGAGGCTTTTATGCTCTAAGGAAAAGCCCGGCATAGATACGATTATAAAGTGAAGCCCCTTCCTGGGGAAACTGAGGCAGGTGGATCACTGTGAGTCTGGTCCAGCCTTGGCTACATAGAGAATTCAAGGCTCTCCTGGACTTTGTATGGGAGTCTTTCTCTAAACAGTTTTTTCGGTATTTAAAAATCATCCCTGAACAATTTTGTTTGGTTAAACTTATTTTACATGTTAAAGGCGTAGCAGCCCAATGTTACTCGGGCTACCCAATAAGTTTCACGAGCACAGAATGTCAGTATCCAAAAAGGAATTTTAGCTTCCGTTATCTCACAGACATGGAATTCAATTGTTCTGGGATTCATCTGTCTTAAAGTGAACGTTTCTAAACCACTGTGACGAGATCATTAATACCTTTAAGTGGGCAATCGCCAAGACAGCCTTCTCCACCCCGCCACACACACCCAAATGTCCTGTCCATGGAAAGGGTCCTTTAAACTAGAAGCAATGGACCAGCAGTTTTTCTAACTTAGAAGAAACAACAAAAAGAATATTACGTTGTGATAAAATACAATGATCTAGCAGTGGGAAAATATGTCAATGTGAGAAAGTCCTGCTGAGCAACTCTTACCCTAAATACACCTCACCTGCGGTTTTGTTATTGTTTCATCATGTACCTCTAACCACTACCAAGGGCAGTGATTCAGTATTATAGCTTTTGTGAGACAGAACGGATCTTCCTCATGCTAGGAGTAGGACAGTGTTGCTTTTTCTTAACCTTTATTTCAGTCTCTAGTGTCTTTCCTACTTCCTGAAATGTAATAACCACGATAATTATTTGCCGAATAGTTACTGAAACTTCGAAATAATCGTCTTTAGATAAGCATACAGCAGCTGAATTCTTATATTTAGCATTCAGAAATTATTTTAACATTCACTTAGAGTTACGTGGCAGTCTTGTATTTGTTTATGGCATCGATATATAATTGAAACAATCCCATCCTTATAACAGCCGGTTATGGAGCCATGTCATTTAAAGAGGAATAGGGATCGATCATTCTCTTAAGTCAAAACCGAACTGTCAGTTTCTTTCTGCTAGCTAGCATTCACGGTGCCAGGCCGTGCTACGCAGGCCGTTGAAGGAAACAAGTCATTAGGGATCACACTCAGCCACAGATCCTGTGTACTTAAATACTGAGCTGCCTGGGAAGGCTTGTCCACTGGTGCGGTAGGTGCATGGATATTCTGAGGGTGACCAACCACTCTTTGACCGGATTGGAGAGTTAGAAGTCGAGGGAGGTCACAGGAGAGGGTGAGCTCATAAAGATAAACGTGGTCTAGAGAGATTGCTGAGAGGATGGTGCTCTTGCTGCCAAGCCTGTCACCTGAGTGATCCCCACGACCCACATGATGGAGAGAGAAAACAGACTCCTACAAGGTGTCCTCTGACCTCTTCAGACATATACATACTATAAATTAGAAATAATAACTAAAATGTAATAAAATGTTTAATGTGTTTAAAATTAAAGGTAAATTCCTTGAAAACTTGTTTCCCAATGGTGACTGGATATATTAGTTCTTCTTGAACTTTAATGTGCTCCAGAATCATCTGGGAATTTTGCTAAATATCTAGGTTCTGAGTCAGTGTGTCTCAAAGACAGAAAATCTGCATCCATGACAGGAATTCCTGCGGGGCTCTATTTCACATTTAAAAGGGAGACCGACCATAGGAAGAGAGCTGTAGCACTTTCTCTGCACTTCTTCAGCGTTCTTCTGAGTTAGAAATTTCTTCCCTGCGCCTACAAGGAAAGGGAAATGAGCATCCCTTAGCATGCACACTTGGTGCAAGGTCACCTAATGCTGTACACTTGCCCTGGATGAATTTCTCTTTGGACCATAGTGGTCTGGCTGGCTCTGCTAGTCTAAATGGCTTGAGAAAACTGCTGCTGAGAATCCATTCACAGGAAGGGACCAGTCCTATGTTCATGCCATTCTTCCGTGTCCATAACAAGGAAGGGGCAATATTGTCTCTACCTCATTACTGGCACTAGAATAATGCTGAAGTAGAAAGATGATTTTGTTGAGAAAATATATCACTAAGTCACAAGGTTTGTCCTTTTCACATGTTAACCTTTCTTTAAAATTCTATTTGTAGTATTAATGTTGATCTTGCCAGGCATTTTGGCTCAGTGTTATAACCCCAACACTTGGGCTAAATAATGTGTTCAATGTCAGCCTGAGCTAGTGCATGAAATACTATCTTTTTTAAAAAAAAGATTCTTTTTATCTCATAGGAATTATATAATTCCCATATTTCTCATTATTGAGGCACATTTGGAATGCTTTAAATCATAACTAAGAAAATTCATGATGGGTTGCTTTAATAGCTTCCCATTAATATTGTGGGCTGGAGAGACAGCTCAGCGGTTAAGAGCACCACTGCCTGCTCTTCAAAGGCCCTGATTTGTATTTATTTTAGGTTTTTAATTAACTTAATTTTTCATTCTCATCAGAACTTAATACTAATTAGCTACTACCACACCAACTGTAGCTGTGACTAAAATAGTCACTAATTAAATCACTTTGTGGACATCTAACTGTTGCTGCTCTAGATATGGAGACTATAACAGTCCACAAAAAGTCATGAGGGAAACAGAGCATGGACAGATGCAGTGTCATCCTGGGATAAGTGACAGGCTAGAACCAGGCAAGGTGGACACCTATTCCTGGACATGCTGATCTTCTTAGGTGAGACTGGGAGATGTTTGGGATATCTGAGAACCGTCAGAAAGAACAATCGGAGATACAAGGTAGCTTTGTTAGGCAAGAGCTGTCCGCATCTGGAATACCAAGTGCCAATACCCTGTGGCTAGGAATAGTCAAGAAGATAATAAATTCTGCCTGGTTTGTCTTATTGTCAACTTGACACAATGGAAAAGGGAGAGCCTCAATTGAGGAACTATCTCCATCGGATTTGCCTATAGGCATAACTGTAGGGCATTTTTTTACTTGCTAATTGACACAGGAAGGCCCAGCCAACTATGGGCAGTGCCATCCCTAGGTGGACCTGAACTGTCTAAGATAGATATCTGAACAAGCCAGTAAGCAATGGTCAGACAAGGTCTCTGCTCCAGCTCCTGCCTTCAGGTTATTTCCTTGAGTTCCTACTTTGGCTTCTCAGAAGATGCACTTCAGACTGTGAACCGAATCAACTCTTCTTTCCTTAAGTTGTTTTTAATCAGTTTTATCACAGCAGCAGAAAAGTAAAGTAGGACGGAACCCAGTTCTGAGAAAAGTGTCTATGATTCAGAAGGGCAGGGTGGCCAGAGCCTTGGGTGTTCTCAATGATGACTGGGGATGTGCTCTACCCTGACTGAGACAGGAAACCATGGGGATTTTCAATAAGTGCTGGTGCGGCATAATTTCTGTCTATAAAAATAATAGATAATAAAATAATGTCTGCTTTATTTTTAAATTGAATAAATAGTTTTGCTTCTGTTTTCCCTTTTTCTTATTGCCTGCCTCTACTCCCATACTTTATTAGCTTAACATTTTGTGACTTGAGTTTTGATTCTTAAAATTTTTTAAGTTACTGATGTAGTGACTTTTAATCCCAGCATTCAGGAGGCAGAGGCAGGCAGATATTTATTAGTTCGAATCCAGTCTGATCTACATTGTGAGTTCCAGGACAGCCAAGGCTACATATATAATAAGCTAATTATAGTTACCTTATGTGGTGTCTTTTATTATTCATGTATTATAGCTGAGGAAAATCAGGTTTAATTAGTCTAAATCATTTGCCAAAGATCAGAAAGCTTAAAGACTGTGTCTCAAAAAAATTAAGTCAAATCTATTTCAATAAGTTAAATGAGTATTTTAAACAATTTTGAAGTGCATATAGTAAAAACACAAAAGTATTCATGATCTACACAAAAGTCGTAACTCACTTAATTTTGCCTAAGGAAAAAAATATATGTATGTGGATGTGAAAAAAACCAGTTTCTGAGGAACTGGGCTTGAAGATGTATATTGACGGCCTTAGAAATCAGATGCTCAACTGAAGTACCCAGGTCTCTCAGCACCTTTAAAAGAGAATAGTGGATTCATAGATAAGGGAGCAGACTGAGAGATCTAGTTATTAATAATACCTGCTATGTGAAAAGCTGGCTGCTGTTTCTACACATAATGTAATGTATGGGCTGGAGATAATTCAGTATGTAAACTGCTTGCCGTGCAAGCATTGGGACCTTAGTTCAAACCCACTGAAAGCTGGGTATGCTAGTAGAGCTTTTCTAGTGCTATCAGAGACAGAGAATATCAGAAGACTTGTGGTCTACCTAGCATGGCCTCAACAGAGTGGAAGACATGCAACCTGAGATTGTCCTGTGGCTCCCACATGTATGATGTTGCACAAGTGTGTATAAGCACAACACACACACACACACAACAGACACATCACATCACATCATACACATCACATCACACACAAAGATTTTTTGAAAATGTAATTATAGTTCCCTTATGTGGTAGCTTTTATTATTCATAGATTATAGCTAAGGAAAATCAAGGTTAGTCTAAATCATTTGCCAAAGAGAAGGATCAAAGGTGTGTTAGTTTGAGTTTTTTTTTTTTCTGTGCAAATTTTATTTGGTATAAGCAAAGCTTAAATGATTAAGTTCTTGCATTAAAGTAAGTACCTCAAATATATAAGTCTCCCCTGCCTTTCTTGGGTCAGTTTGAGAAACAGAATTGGAGGTTATAACGCTGTCCAGAAGAGACTGATGGTGGCTCGTGGGTCAGTGCTCTGCACCAACCCTCAGTACACTGTTGTGAATATTTCCCTGCTATTTCCATCACTGTAGGAATTTGCTTCTGGCTCCACATAGCCAATTCCTAGTGTGATTAAGATGATTCAGTGCTTCAGGGCCTTCGGTTGGATAATTATTCAAGTTCTATTAGCATAAATAAATAGCAGCTCAGTTGGGAAGATACAAATCTGCTCCTTTGACTCTCAGTTCTTTACCGAATTTTCTGTCACACCTTGATTTTTTAATGAAAAACTATAATTTTTTCAAGTCAACAGGAATATTTTTGTGGGGTGCAGACTCAATTCAGATCCTTACTCTGTTACTTTAACTTTGTAAAAACTCTTTTACTTTTGCTCTTGACCAAACTCTATATAACTATAAGCTCTATCATCTATAAAAGAGACAATGCCTGTATGTTGACTGGGAAGGAGATGTGAGCATCTAAGCATATGCAAGTTCATAATCATAACAGAAAGCCAGGAGAATGAAGTATGAAGGGAATGGATAAAAAGGCAGTTAATAACTTCACTTTGTACTCCAGGTTGTTTTTTTTTTATTCAATGTCAGTTTTAAAATTTTATTTATAAATTAGTCAAAATCTTCTTTGATGTGTTTATAATATAGATGCATCTGTAATAAAGTACATGCTTATAAACGTTCGGCTCAAAAACTTTAGTTTCATGAAATGCCTGTGTAAAATTTATTCAGAGAAAATAATTCAATATTTGCTCTAAAACTTTATTTTTTTAAAAGTTACTAGTAATAAGGAATATATTCCTAAAACCAACAGTCAGTATCAGACATATTGGTAACATAAAAGAGATGACTCAGTTTCAAAAGCAAAATAATTAATCCTGCCTATTCCTGGTGCTCTTAAAGAGAAATCTCATCTTGCCAATCTCCTCTCTATTAATTCTTATAAAAAGGATGACTGATTTCCACAGGGTATGAAAAGCTACCCAGGTAAGCTGCATGTAATACTGCATAGTTAATGATTGGCTATCAGTGTACTCAGGAAAAACCTCACAAATCATTTAATAAAATATTAGTTTGAAATATAAATGTTAAAATACTAGAACAAGTAATTACTGAGAGGTTGGAGCTAACAATATCAGTTTTAATAAAAAATATATTAATAGAATTTACAGAGATAATAATTAGAGGGGGAAGGAGTACTATAATCAGTTTTTTAATTGATTTTTATTGAGCTCTACATTTTTCTCTGCTCCCCTCCCTGGATCTCCCCTCCCCTCTTCAACCCTCCCCCAAGGACCCCATGCTCCCAATTTACTCAGGAGGTCTTATCTTTTTCTACTTTCTACTGCCCATGTAGATTAGATCTATGTAAGTCTCTCTTAGTGTCCTCATTGTTGTCTATGTTCTCTGGGATTGTGGTTTGTCGACTGGTTTTCTTTGCTTTATGTTTAAAACATCAGTTTTTAAAACTTTTAATTGAGAAAGTGATAGATGAATTTAAAAATAGATTAAGTGCTCCTGAAAAGAAAATGTTTTAGGATAGTGAACGAGGGAAGAATCCATAAATGGAGGCAACTAAAAATAATGTGATAAGAATTACCTGTCAGATACGTCAGTGTGCTTCATAAATGATAGGCACCGCAGGATTTAGAGTGTGAATAGAAAAGTTATCTATCAATGACAAAGGAACACGAGAAGTTAAGTTTACTAAACCAAAGGAAGAATGTAGCTCTGAATGAGTCCTACATAAAATGCCTTCAAAACACATACTGTCTTAGCTACTTTTCTCTTGTTTGGATGAGCGATTACTAGAAGACAGAGTAGCGGGGTTCCAGAGGCAGCCAGGCATGGTGCTCAAGTGATGGCTGGCTGAGAGCTTACATCTTGATCCATGAGCTCAAGGCAGAGAACACCAAGTCCACCCCAGTGGCAAAGCATCTCCAACAAGGCCGTACTTCCTAAATCTCCTCCAATCAGGTCCACCAACAGGAAACTCAAGTTTTTAAATTGTGAGCCTATGAGGCCATTCTCATTCTCATAGGTTCATGCCCGCATCGTAATGCGAAATGTATTTAGTCCAACTTCAAAAGTTCCCATAGTTTCTCACAATTTCAACACAGTTTAGAACTCTGAAGTCTCTTCTGAGACTCAAGGCAGTCTCTTAACTATAAACCCCTTTAAAATCAAAAGCAAAAAGCAAATTACATACTTTGAACATACAATAACACAGACTATACATTGCCATTCCTAAAGAGAAGAAATGGGCTCAGTGAGGAAATACTGGACCAAAGTGAGGTCAAAACCCAGCAGGACAAAGTCTGAATCCTATGGTCACATATCTAATGTTAAAAGATTTAGACTGTTCCTTGCAGCTAGGCTGACAGCAACACATTTCTCTCTCTTGGACTGCTTCCACTCCCTGTATGCAGCGTTCCTTGCTGATGATGTCTCAGTGGCAGACAGGTGCTGGCACAATAGCTGAGCATTTTCATCTTGGCCCACAAGCAGGAGTCAGAGAGACCAAGTATGAGTCTTTTCAAACCTCAAAGCCTGCCACTAGTGAGACACCCCCTCCAACAAGGCCACATCTCCTTGACCCTTCCCAAGCAATTCTACCAACTGGGGACCAAGTATTCAAACACATGACTGTATGGGAGCCATTTTCATTCAAACCACCACACATTCTTTTATGTATTACCCAGCATAATTTTAAGAATACTAAGGAAAAAGATTGTCACAATTTTTGGTCTAGACAGAAAGGGGGGAAGTATTTACTAAAGAAAGACTGCCATAGGATACCTCGTCTGTTCAACATATGAATTTAGAAGACAGGAAAATTAGTAATTGCTCACTATTCAAAACAATTTAAGAATCCTAGCAAAGTTTCAAAGTGAGGAGGCAAAAGACATTTCTGACATCTAAACACATGAGTGTGTCATCTATGAACACTCCTCCAAAGAAATAGACACTAGATTGTTCATCTGTAATCAAGTGAAATTAAAATCGGGAAGAAATCTAAAGAAGGATAGGGGAACGAGACAAAAGAGTGTAAACAGCAATGAGCATGTCAGTTGCAGCACTTAACAGTTTAACTGTAATGAGCATCACGTTACTAGGACTGAGAAGATGCCTTCCTCTATGTTGTCAGGGGATTCATGTGGTGCCTTTCATGTTCTTTCTAGACATCTCCTTAGGCAAATTGAAAAGTTCCTTTTCAGTCTTCTGAGGAATGCCAGACAATAGTCTTGATGATTGTTATGCCATATATGATGCAGTTTGGCTTTTATTACTGTGACCTAATGCCTGAGATTAACTAAGGAATGAATGATCATTTTGGCTCTTGATTTCAGTCAGTCACTTGACTTTATGCCCCTGGGCAGCAGGAGCATGTGGCAGAGGGGATTCTTCACTTCACGTGGGCAGAAAGCACAAAGTATGACAGAAACAAGGATTATAATGAGAAGGGGTCTCTGTGGCCAACATCCTCTAAGCTATGTCCTGAAGGGGATTCTCACACAGCACGAGCTCCTTTCCAGACCCCACATTAGGCACAAAGCACACCCAAACATCTGTTTTCAAAGAGAGATCCTTTATTAAGTGGGGAAGAAAAACCTTCAAGTGGGTGCTTTCTGACTCTGACAGAAAAATATCAGCAAATGACATTGCAGGTGTCATTCTCCTAAAAATAAAAAGGGGAGGTCTATCTTAGAATGGGCTGGAGTGCGGTGATAAAGGAGATAGGGGACAGGGAGAAAGGGAAGAGTACAAGGGAAAGGGACAGTGGACTGCCTCTGGATAGAGAGGAGACAGACATGGCACATAGGCAAATGGTGGTTTATACAGGTAAAGGGGAAAACCCCGTGTTAGGATGAGGTGTTTAATTTTAATTAGACATGTTAATTAGGTGAACCAAAGGGAGCTTCTGATTGCTGGATTTTAGTAGTCAGCCTCCGGAGGAAGAAGTGACCAAATAAGGGAATAGACCTTGGTGGCTAGCTTTAGTAATGTAATCTAATGGTTTTTAGCAAGGCAGAGGGAATGGGGAGAGGGACAACGTGTTCAAGCTGGCTAATGTCCCGTCAGGTCCCATCTCCTAAAGTTTCCACAAACATCACATATAGCAGGATCCTAAGCATTCAGACAACGAGCAAGTGAGGACGTTTCCTATTCAACCCCATATTAGGTCCTTTCTCCAGCCTCTAATGTCAGTTTCCTTCAGCCTGCCTCAGCCCATGTGAAGGGTCTTTCCATACACTCTCAGAGCTTCCCAGCCTGCCCTCACTGCCCAGACCTAAACCAGCACCAGAGTGGGATGATTTGACTTTTATGTAGTGATATGCCAGTTTTTTTTTTTGGTTTTTCGAGACAGGGTTTCTTTGTTAATTATTTTTAACTTATTATATTTTCTGTTTGTACTTGGAATGGAACCCAGGGCCTTTAGAGTGTGAGAATGCACTCGCCACTCCATCTAAGGCCTGGTTTAGATTTTTGGTAGTCAAATTAGTGAAGGTGTTCTAGCTTTAAGGATTTTAGTCTTTCTTGAAATGGTCTTCACCAACCAACAATTTTAAAAGAACTCTCATTTGATTAAAGTTTTGCTGTATTCTTGCCTTGTCTTCTGATTACGTTTATGTATGTGTTGTTTGAGATGAAACAAAATATAAATGTCCCAATAGCATTTAAGGAATAGGCTGTCCTGTCCTTAATAGTTATTAAATATTGCAAATAATAAAGCAAAGAATACAGGTTGTAAGGGAAGACAGATATGGTGGCTCACATCTATAATCCCTCTACTTAAGAAGATGAGGCAGGAGAATTGCTATGAATTTGAGATCAGCCTCAAAGTAAACAAGCAAAACTTTCAAAAGAAGTACTAAAATTATCCATGTCTTGATCATTCCATAAAGTACTCACGTACAGGGATTTGGAAATGTGAAGTAAGGCCAGGGTTGGTGACACATACCTGGAACCCAAAACTGGGAAGGCAGAAGTGTGATGACACAGAGGTGAAGGCTATCTTCAGACAGGTATGGAGTCTGAGATTAGTATGGCTAAATGACAACCCCCACTCCCTCAAAAAGGGGGAGAAATAAAAATGAATAATATTGCAGAAAACAGGGAAACGCACTGTTAACAGAGACTGTTCTTTTGTTTCCCAGCCACCCAGACCTGAATAATCACACAGAAACTATATTAATTGCAACACTGTTTGGCCAATGGCTCAGGCATACTTTCGACTACCTTTTACATCTTAAATAACCCATTTTTATTAATCCATGTATTACCATGAAGCTGTGGATTACCGGTAAGGTTCTGGCATCATTCTCTTTCTGCAACTATGTGATGACGTCTCCTGATTCTGCCTTCTTTCTCTCTGCATCACTTTAGTTTTCACACTTACCTATATTCTTCCCTACCATAGGCCAAAGCAGTTTCTTTATTAACCAATGGTAATAAAACATACTCATAACATATGAAGGGGAGTCCCACATCAATGCATAATTAGGTAATATAAATTATTATTTTAAAATACAGCAGTATCATTTTTGACAGCACCAAAATACATGTAATTTGACTCAAAAATGTCACTTTTTCTATTGTCCATATAAAAATGAACCTGTAGGTATACGATTTGTGTATAAGATAATTTTATGTATGATCTTTCTCATGCAAAGGTGATCTTTAAAAAACTATTTTTGTAAGAAAAAACTGGGATCAATTTGTATCTCTGTATACATATGATATATACACAGCAGTTTAAAAAGGGGTTAAATTGGGCTGTCGAGATGTCTTAGCTAGTAAAGGCTCCCACTTCCAAAAACCATGACCTGAGCTTGATTCCTAAGTCCCACATGGTGGAAAAGAGAACTGACTCCTAGGAGCTGTCCTCTGGCCCTCATCCTTGTCATGATGTGCACATGCACACACAGATGCACACATTTGTACATCGTGACATGAAAAATATCCTTGAAACAAATTAAAGTAAAACTGTATTTTGTCAATTTTAGAATGTAGGAATTTATAGATTCCTAAAGTTTGGATCTGAAAATAAAGCAATCTTTAAAGATTTAGATTTTGAAAATTGGGGGATGGAAGAGATTAGAGTCTTGGTTATTTTTCTCTTTTAGTTACATTTTTATGTTTAGAATTAAGTAATCATAAACTATTTGTGAAATAAACAATATGAAAAATATGTTTTAAGACAAAAGTTTTGTTTTGAAACCAAGATTAAATTGTGCATGAAGACATTGCTAATCAAAATGTTGGCCCTAACCTAGACAAACTAGATTAAGAAAACATTCTTTTTAAATTATTTTTAAGCACAGTGTAGTAACCAATGTAGGATCTGATCTCAAAGAAGCAAACAAATGAGATTAGCAGATAATTGCCCTAGCCTGGATGTGATTTATGGTAAAATTCTGACCTCTTCAAAGTGGTGCATTTGTAGTACCTGATATCTGTTCATTAAGTCCCGGGGAAACAAACAGGTAGCAGACTCTCACCTCTAAGCAGGCATGAAAACTTTCCATCAGTGGAAACAAACACTGGCATGTAGAATGGTGTGGCTAGATGAGGCCTTTAAAGTCGCTCTTCCAGTGAGTTTAGAAATCAAGAGGAAATCATGCATGTAACAACTTTAGGAGAAGTGAAAATAAAACTTTTAGAAATTAAAAACAGCATTTGAAATTAAAATTTGCTAGAATCTCTCTCTCTCTCTCTCTCTCTCTCTCTCTCTCTCTCTCTCTTTCTCTCTCTCTTCGGACTTAGAGGGTAAATAATGGAAAGTCCTGCCTGATGGCCCTTCACTGGGCAAATTCTTCCCACACCAAACCCTCTATATAACCATATCCCAAGCATCAACATCAGGAAATGAGTGTTAGCTTATACTTCCCTCTGTTTCACTGTGAATCTCCAATTTTGCCAGTTTTGTTCATAATTTTTTGAAAGATTTATGCCTTCTTGAAACAAAACCATAGTATATCCTCACAATCTTATAGTTAAAGGATCCTATGTGCCCACCCCTCCAGAAGTGCAATGGTTTTTAATAGTTGCTGTGGGAGGTAGTATCATTTTCCTCCTTAGTATAGCCACTGATAATTTACCTATGCTGTAGCAAATAACCCAACCCATGATTGTGCAAGCAAGCCTAATTAAATGCCGTGGTTTTGTTTGTTTGTTTGTTTTTAATTGGGAAAGGACTGTTTGGGAAGAAGGATATCTATGGTAAAGGGAAGGGAGTCAGGGAAAGTAAAGGGGAGTGAAAGTGATCGAAATTGTTTACATGTATGAAAATGTTTACATGTATGAAATTGTTAAAGAAAAAATGTTAAAGCATCCCATTTGTCCCATCTTTCTTAGTTATCTTGAATGTGGCATATTTTCTCTGGTTTTTATGATTTCTTTTATACCCTCTTGAGTATTACAGGTTAGTTGTCTTGTATTCTCTGGGGTTTTCCCCTTGAATGCAGGGACATCTTTTGGGGAGGATTGGCATAGGAGTGACACTGGGATCTTCTCGCTGTGGTGACCAGATTCCACGTGGTCTGGAGCTATTCTGTCACTGGAGGTTTATTCATTTCTGCCACCTGACAAAAGAGATGACTGAGGGATCTGCCACAAGAATATGCTCTTTCGCTTTCAATGAAAGAGTGTGTTTTAAAGCAGGTACTTGGAAACTGTATTTCCAATTCCTCACCCAACTGTAAGCTTATGTATTATCAATGTGTGCTCATACTTCTGTCCTAGTCAGTGAGTCCTTTCTTCCCCTTATTTTAATGCTGACCTTTGGCCGCTGAGAACCATGTCATACTTTCTGCAGTGTCCTGATCAACACAAGACACAACTCTTAGGACAAAAAAAGTATTCCAGTTTTCTCACCATCCATTTCTCCAAGGAGCCTTTGTTCCTTTTAGTACGTTCACCTTGCCATTGGGAGTGTTTCTGGGTACTGTTATCCTTAATAGGTAAAGCTAGGGACTGTGTGTGTGTGTGTGTGTGTGTGTATTAAGACACATTTTACCCCTGTGCTGATTTCTGTGTCAGTGGTGGGGATATTAAAAGTCATAATTTCATTTTGAAAGTTGTTTCATATTCAGCACCATGAGTTGCATTCTTTGTGCCGTGTTGCTCCTGAACTCCTGAACTCCAGCATTGCTCTTATCCACATCCCAAACAGCTAGCACCCCAGGAATGCACCACCAGACCTGGCTTCATTATCCTGCGAGGATATCAAGTGCCTGCCCCTCATTATTCTGATCATGCTTACTTTATTGGGCTCTTTTCCCTGTGTGTAACAAACTCCATCACCACAGAGGGTACCCCGGTCTCTGACATAGATACCCTCCTTGATGCAGTCGGTCTCCCTGCCAACTGGGATGCTTTTCCCAACATTTGAAGTCTAAGTAGCTCTGTTGCCTGCTCTCACAGGTAGACCCTTTCGTCACCTTGCCATGTTGCCCCCGAGCCATGCTTCTCATCCATATGTGCTTTCTAGACACATACAATGGCATTGTACCCCACTCAGCTCCAGTATGTGGGTATTCATCTTCCTCATGCAGACTCAAATAGCCCATATGGCTTTATTCCTTTGTACATTGTCCAGCAGAGACATATTTCCCATAGCCATTACTTATGGATTTGTTTAGGAAAAGAAAGGAAGTGAAGAGTGGTAAATAAAAGCTATTTTAACATGAACTAATAATAGAAATATTTGTGGAAAACTGTGATGTTTCCTGGTTATGATCTAATATTAGGGTCCTTTCAGACCCATACTCATTAACCTGTTAAATAACAACAATGTAATGAGAATCAGAAATGGAGCTCCCAGTTCCTAACAGCCCTCTTTGTTGCCATCAAGTGCCTTTTATCAGAACACAGTGATGACTATAACATATAATATGAGCCAAGTATAGTTTCTCCCCTTAAGGACTAGCAAAATTATATGCAAAAGAGTCATTCTATACATCAACATATCTGATAACATAGGTCAGCCAATGTTGAAATATTATTTCTATAGTCTAAAACAGTTGCTCATTGTCTAGTAATGAAAGGGAAGAGTATTGGGTTTATAATTTTGTATTTATTTATTCATAGCTAATATATGTGGATCAGACTAAGTTCAGTCTGGAGATATATAAAAACAATATTTGCATATTATTGGGAAGATACTTACCCATATGCTCTTTCTATTTTTCTCTTTACTGCCAGTTAATTTCGGCCTCTGATGTGCACACATCCTGTTCAGAGTTACCATACCTATAGCTGGTGACAAGGCAACCAGAAACTTCCTCCCTCCTCTTGAAGTTTTATTGCATTGCTGGGTCTTTTATCATTATTAATTCATTCAGTATTCACTGTGATAACACTGATCATAATAAATTTATTTCAAATCCACGTAGATGTCATAATTTATTCACTGCTATAGGGTTTACATTATAATCTGGAACTAATTATTTCACCATTAAAATAAAGTGTTACCCACAGTTTTTCATTTTAAATGTAAAATGTCTAGTGGTTCATGACATATTGTGTGAGCACTCAGCATCCCAGTGCTAACCAAAGTCTCTGTAAATTTTCTTTGAAGCAATGTTTTTTTAAAGAACAACAGAAAAATTTATCTATGGAAATAAGATTTCAGTGCATAATTAAAACTTAGTGGTATGTTGGCTACTAGTAATTTTTGTATTTCTTCCATTTTGTGATATATATACATATTAAGACAGCATACCTTTTATTTATATACATTATTGTTAATACTACAGAAACTGATTAATTTGCCACTTGACTGGTGTCACCAGGAGAGATTTTAAAACAAACTCAAAACGCTGTGAACTTGGCTGTTTGTATTCTGCATGTGTGGTGATGGAAACGACAGTGAGGGTAGTAACTACGCGTGAACTCTAAAAGGTCTTAAGTGAGGCTGAGCCTTATCCCTGTCTCTCTGTGTTGCAGAGGCAGATGTCTGCTGGCTGTCGGTGGGGAACAGGAAACTGGTTACAGTCATTTAAAGAGACTGTATTAAAATGGGAAGTAGATCCAGTAGAGACCCATTAGATGTTGATGGTAAATGGCTAATAGGAAGAGCCAGCTTTATCCTGTGTCTTGGGTTTTATCCCATAGCATTCTTCTCTGAGCTCCCTGCCCTACTGGGCATGGTATTGCTGTGTCCTTGTTGTGTGTCACAAATGATATTTTCACGTGTCACACCATGCTATTAACTCAGATACAATTTTAAAAGAAAAATGAAAGACCTCCTCTTACCCTGTAGTTCCTTGCACAGTAACCTTGTTGCCATGACATTCCATAGCATTTGATACTTGTCAATCAATTCCTTTTTTGATGTATTTCCATGCACTTGTATGAAATAGCATTATATTTTTATCTTATACTTAGGCCAGCTTTTTCCTTATTTATTTCCTTTCTAAACTGTTATAAACCAAAGATTGTAACCTATGGGGTTGTGTTGTTTACTGTCTAGAGTGATGATACTGTATTCAAAGAATTTTATACATCTTAATATTACATAGCCTACTCTGAATACCACAGTCTTCTGCCTTCATTTCCAGTCTTACATTTTTTCCTTTATTTCTTCCCTCCTCTCTCTCTGTTTCTTCTGTCACATTTATCAGCTTCTCCAATGTACCAGACACTTTACTATGTTTGGAAAAGTAGAAAAGAGTAAATGTGAGCCCAGCCTTGAAGAATAAAAATGTCATCATTAGTGTGTAGACAGAAGAATAAAAATGTCATCACTAGTGTGTAGACAGAAGAATAAATATGTCATCATTATTGTGTAGACAGAAGAATAAATATGTCATCACTAGTGTGTAGACAGCTTTAATTAGAAAGACAATTCAAGGAGCAACTTTGCAGTCGGATGGCAAGGAGAGCATAGCTTGTTCAGGAAATGAGTGGAATAGAAGGCTCTATTGTTAGTTGAAACAATGAAAGAAGATAAGGGGATTGTGCCTGTGCCAGATCGAGGTGGTTTGTTTGGTATTCTAGGGGCTATGACTTTACTCATAAGTTTTGAGACATCATTTGAGGTTGGATATTTAAAACTCTTAAGGAAACAATGACATGGTTCGATTTGTTTTCAAAAGATGATTTAAGTGACCAGCAAGGTGGTTCAACAGTAGGATATTTGTCAAGTCTGAAGACCTGAGTCCATCCTCAGGACCCAGAAGATAGGAGAGAACCGACGCCTTCAAATTGTCCTCTGGCCTGCACTTACTGTTCTCCTACCCACAATAAAATAAGTAAACAATGTTATAAAAATGCTTTAGAGGTCATTCATCCCATGTATGGTAACACATGCTTTCCATCCTATGGGGCACTGGGCAAGAGGATTCATAGTTTTAGGTCAGGGCTACACAAACAGACCTGTTCCAAAAAAGAAAACCAATCGCTAGATTGGATAAGAGACTAGAGTAGGAAAAGACCATTTAGGAAATAAGGCTTTTGTGACTAATTAGTTTTAAAAAGGTGAAGGCTGAACTAATGCTGACTATTGCTTCTCAATCTGATGGGAGCCATTGTTTTGATAACACTGCCATTCTCGACAGAGCAGGCTTGAGATGAATAGCAGTGAGCATGTGGAGAAGTGAGTTGAGACATGTTTCTTTCCAGTGTTGACTCCAAGGCACCTAAGGAGCAATCCCAATGCTGGCACTTTAGATACAGTGCTTAGGAGCGCTGCCTCTTTGCAAACCTGTCAAATGATTCTTTAAATCCTTCTTCCGCTGTTCTTTCCTAGAAACAATCACTTCTACTTGTGACTTTTTTTTTACCTTTAATATAGTATTTAATTCTTCACTTGTTTTAATTAATGTTATCTTCAGGAATATTAGTTTGGAAGTTCATGTACATAAAATGTATATATTATGTCTTTGAGAAGCATACTAGCTTACACACAGTTTTATGTGATAAATAACTTTGAATTAATGAATAACTTATTGGTCAACTAGCATTTGTTTTTCCCATAACCTTCAGAGATAATATTTTAAAAATAATATTATAAGTAAATAGATAATATCTATTTGTGAACTTGGAGAGATAACTCAGTGGTTAAGAGAAGTTGATGCTCTTGCAAAGGACCCAGGCTTGGTTCGCAACTCCCACATTGAACAGATGGCAGCTACTTTTAACTCCGATTTCAGGTGTCCTTCATGGGTACCTGTACCCACATGGTGTACATACATTCAGGAATATACACGTGAAGTCAAAATTCATTTTAAAAATCTTTAATAGTTTTTGAATTGGGGTATTGCTGTGTTATTCAGGTAGACTTTAAAAGCCTTGAGTACAGCAATTCAGATCTCCTTTCCCCAACCTGCTGAGCACTGGACTCCAGCAACCTGGTGTACTGTCCTGGAATACTATGATCTGGCTGTGGGTTGATCCCCAACCTACTGAGTGCTGGACTCCAGGAACCTGGTGTTCCATCCTGGAATAATACAATCTGGCTTTGAGTTGATACTGTTCACCAGCCTTCCCACTAGATTCTCTGTGGTGTTCTGCGAAATTTGCCTATGGTGTTATGACTAAAATCCTAAAGGAAAATTGTAATTTAATGTAATTTAAGATTTAAAAACTTGACCAAAATTCTCTTAAACTTAAAAATTGACTCATAGTTTTCTAAGAAATTTTGTTGGATTCTTGCATTTTCCCACCGCCCCCCCAACTCGCTCTTGTAGACCAGAGCTGCCTTCGAACTCACAAAGATCCACCTACCTCTGCCTCCCAAGTACTGAGATTAAAGGCGTGCACCACTGCTGCCCGGCTCATTTTCCCACTTTTTAATTGCAAAAGCATTGTGTGGCTGTTATAAAATAGCAATGAATCAGAGGTTAATAAATTCTCCCTTCAGGTTCCGTTCCCCGAATCTGGGTTCTGCGGAGAACTACATTTCTGCAATATCATATGCATTCTGTTAAATAGCGCCTTTAAATATGAGAATATAAACTATTATGCTATATATTTACCATTATTATGTTATTATCTATCCATTTCAAATGTATCGATATAGTTATTTTTCTTTCAAGAATTACATTGCATTCCATGTTGTTTCTGTATCAGTCTACATTTCATTAGGTTGCTCTTCCAGTATCAGTGTTTAGTACAGCGCTATATGACGAAAGCACAGCTCTACTCTCAATCATTTCGTATGGCCAGAAAATCTTGGCCTTGGCAGGGTGAAAAGACAGCTGGTGTGGGCTCAGCTAATTATGTTCCACTGCACTGTCCAGGCCTTCCCTGGGGCCGGTGCTGAGGCCTTTCGAGTTTTGTTAAAGCCTCCTTTGTCTTGGATTTCTTCAGAAACACCTTCAGGATTATTTCAGTGTTGTGGGCTTGGATCGGTGGGGTCTCAGCAGGAGCAGTGGCCAAGGGTGAACATGTTGGGGATGCAGGAGCTACACACTCACCACAGCATTTTCTTTAAGCGGGGTTTTAGAAGCCACCTCAGTATCAGCTCAAGTGCAAGGGCTTGTCCTCAGATGTACAGCATGTTTGCTTCCTTAAAACACAGCAGGGCCTCTTCAGTGAAGGTCTGGCATGCTTAGTTGTTTGAATAATGGTATAAATTCACTCTTCATTGCATTTATATGAAGGATGCTCTGTCCAGCTACTTTGTGTACTCAGAATCCACTATCCTCACTTTACTTGACTTTGATAATCTTGAAAACACAATCCTGGTTTTGTTAATCCATTTGAGATAGGTGTCCCATGTAGCCTGAACTGGCCTAAGACTTGCTGTGTGCTTGAGGATCCTTGAACTTCTGATCCTCCCGAGGGTTGGCATTGCTTGTGAGCACCCACACACAGGTTATTGGCCCCTTTTTCTTTCCTGTCTCCTCCATTTCTTTCTTCCCCTCCCTTTATTTGTCTTTAAATAAGTGATGCCTTCTGAAATTTGTGGATTCCATCCTTAGATAATAAATTTTAGGGGCAACACCCTACAACCAGATTCTTTGTTAAGAAGCTTCCAAGAACGGCAGAGTTTGAACTAAGTTTCATTGTGTGACCTTAGGAGGTGGCCGAGGCTCTCAATGTTAGAGCCAGCATCATAGGCCACCAGCTTTGAATCCTGGGATTGTGTCTCTCATGCCTTTACCTGGAGCAATTCCACACAGTACTCACTTTCTGTGGAAGAAAATACTTGATAAAAATAATGCAAAGCTACTGTTTAATCCTAGTTGGGGTTTGAAGGGTAACTGTGGCTTTACAAAATGTTAGAATCTCAATTGACATGAAAATGTTCTTTCTTATAGATATTTGACCTTTCCTTATTTGAGATAGAGTCTCACTGTGTAGCTTGGGTTGTCCTTAAACTTTAAATCCATCTGTCTCAGATTTTGAAATTCACTACCACACTCATGAGGATGGGACTTGGATGACCACTTTTAAAATACACCTTAAGTGTTGGAGAGATAGTCAAGTCTTGAAGACCTGAGTTCAGTTCTCAGCTCCCATGTAAAGATGCCATGTGTGGTGGTGCAGCTAGTTATCTCAGCGTGGGGCAGCAGCAGACAGGGAATCTTGACGCTTGCTAGCCAAGCATCCTAACCTACTCATTGGGTTCCAGACAGTGAGAAACCCTGTCCCAAAACAAGCTGGCTCCTGAGGGACAACCCTTGAGGTTGACCCCTGGCCTTTTCACATACACATACTTGCACGTGTAACCACACTTCCCTGAAAACACATAAATGCACACATAAAGATACACAAAATGTAGAATATATTCAATTTTTTTATTCTGTTATTTATTTTTCTAAAAGCCTTTGCTTCAGAATATAAAAAACTATCCTAAAAATATATATTGTTTGTCTGTTGATCTATTATTTCAAAGTTACTTTTAAAGTTACTATTTCCTGTATTTAATGTTTTATATGTTTGATTCCAGTTTTTGAAATACCTTATCAGATCTGTGGTTGTGGGCTATTCCTTTTGGGGAGGCAGACTAATAATGTAAAAATTCTAAGGTTACTTTGTTTCTAATCTATCAGAGTCAAACGTAATTGCTCTCCTATTGTTTGGCCTTTAACAACAGTGCTGTGCTTTACCAATGTATGTCCTGTGTCAGCTATCATCAGTGCTTAGGTCCATGTAACTGTTGGGTACCCTTGCAGTGTCTTCGTAGACATGCTTCTGTTCACAGCTCTGTACTCTAACTGTATTTGAAAGCTGTGAGAGGGAGAGGACCAACAAATGGATAGAGTCGTTTGGATGCTATCATCTCATGGCTCTTGATTACCACTTTAACTGAAGATAATGCAGAGGATGTGTCTTTTTAAATTATTTTTAAATTTCATGTATGTGTACTATATTTACATAATTGTCTGTCCCTCTAGCACCTCTTGTTTTCCCCCACTCCTTCTCAAATTCATGATCTTTTTTCTTTATTTTTGTTATACATACATATAATATATAATAGCTATATTATATATTATTCATATAACTACACATAATATATAATAACAAATATATAATAACTGCTGAATTCATTTAGTGTTGCTCATATATGTATTGTGTAGGGCTGACCACTTGCTACAGGATAGCCAGTTAAATGGTTCATCCCTGTGGAAGACTGATTCTCCCTCTCTCTGCAGCCCTTCATTTCTTGTAGCTGTTCTTCTGGTGGTGGGGACCCTTTCCCTGTTGCTGTTGGCCAGCCTATCTGAATCAATGAGCTCCAGGTCTAGTGACTCTGAATAAAAATGAGGGCGATCAAGGAAGACACCCAGGCCAACCTGTAGAGGCCACATACACGTATATCCACCTGAACCTGGATGGTCATTCACATACAGTAATACAGTCAATAATAAGAAGTGTTGCCATGTTACCAACTGTGTTCATTCAGCAAAGATGAGAGACTAACTGTAAGCTAACCACCGTCTAAAAAAAAAAACATATTTTGTGCTCCATTGTGCTATGACTTTATCCGTTGGCAGTGGAAAGACAAGATAATATTGACATCAATTAGGATAGATACATAAGATGTCTCGAATCAACATTTTCTCATTGTAAGTCAGTAAAACTTAAGAATTAAATTTCTCGTCTTTTTATAAGCCTGTGACTCACTCATTGAATTCTTTAATATACGCAGGCTCTTACCAGAGTAGGTATTTTATGATAGATTCATTTGAATTAGAGGCAGTACATTTAGCTGATGAATGAGTTAAATATGCAGGCATTTTACTTTGCATGATACATGTGTAGTGGCATTTAAACCATAAGTTCAAATAATTATGTTTTTAAAATACTGACAAAGTAGCACATTGTTTTTCATTCCCCTAATAAAAATTGCTACCAAATTAATTAGTAGCATAACAGATGATTATAAAAATAAAATAGGCAAAGCTGTTGAAAGCTCATGGCTTCTCAGAGAAAGGTTAATTTTTAAAACTGCTCATTTTTTTGAAATGTGTTTTTCTTAATTTAGTATTTTAATTTCTTTAAAATGACATGTGCATTGTAATTACCATCTTAGGAGAAATTAAAAATTAAGGTTAACAGGTTGGCTTGCCTTAGAATTGCATTAGTTACTAATGAAATAATTTGAAAACATGTTTCAGTGCCGTTGACGCATTTAGAAAGAAGGAGAATGACGCAGCTGTGACGATCCAGAGCTGGTTCCGTGGATGCCAAGTCCGGGCGTACATCAGGTGCATAGACTTTACCATCAAAACCTCACTTACAAACCATAGTGCTTGCCTTAGACAATCACAGGTTGTTTAGGTAGCATTTATTACAGATAACCTCTTACTTCACTCAGTAATGAAGTCACTAAATTTATGCTGGCCCTGTAAAAAATGATACAGAAAACTTCTGATTATTTCTTGCTGATATGTGAATTACATCTGCCATATGTACAAGTTTAACAATTCTCAATATTGTAAGCACACTTGATCAGATATCCCCCCCAAAAAAAATCTTTATGAAGTACCAAATCAACTGATGGGGCAGGAAAGGGACTGGGGAAGAGGAATCTTAGTTTTTCTCAACATGTTGGTTGATGAAATCAATGATGTTAAAATAATAATATTCTAATCATAAAAATAATAAATCTACCCATATCTTAATTCTTCCTGTGCTTTTTTTAGTGCTCCAAGAATGTTTTTAATGTTCTCTTTGATTCTGAGGAAGGGTAGGCAGTACAGCCTGCCCAGCAGTATGGCGCTTGCCTGGTGTGCACAAGGTCCTAAGTTCAATTCCTAGTAACATATCTCACGTTTGAACAGATATTTTCCTATATGAATTAGGGGAAAAATATTCCTGGTCTATTGTAACCCTGAAAGCTAACTGACGAGTACACTTCACAACACTTCCCTATTTTACCCAGATCTGTAGATTCCAATATCTAAAGTGAGGCCTCTGTTTCGCCTCAGTGCAGTAGAGAAACATGGCCGTGAAGACCACTCTTTGAATTTACCTGACTCATGTGCTGCCTCAAGAACACTGGAGAATGTTAGAAAACACAAGGCCACATGTTTGTTGACATAAGAACTATTTTTTAAGTTCTTAACATGATTTTCATCAGTAATTCCTCAGGCATTTCTCAACCTATTAACTGAACTGTGTGTAGTACACAATTTTAAAGTATTTTGTCTGTGCCTGGTAGCACAGACCTGTTCCTAAGTATTTGGGAGGCTAAGCCAGGAAGACTGAAAGTTCAAGGATATCCTGGGTTACAGGGTGAGTTCAAGAGAATCCTGGGTATCTCAAAGTACACCTGATTCATTGTTGGGGCTATAGGTCTTCTATAGAACACTTGTCTGATATGTGGGGAACCCTAGAGTCAGTACATAAATACACCGGGGGTTATGAAAATAAAATAGTAAGGAAAGAAAATAATTGAAGCTAAAATACTATTCAATTATAAGCCCAAGAGGAAGAATGAAAGTTATCTAATGCTGTTTTCTGTATGTGATTAGCAATCTCCCAGAGTAAGTTCTCGTTCTTTAAAAACATCAGAGTTTACTAATTGTAGAGCTTCGGTCACAGGAGGCCAGGGAGAGCAACCTCATGCAGCAGAAAAATGATAAGTCTGTGGTGAGAACAGATGTAACAGTCCCTTCCCAGATGTGGAACTGTTAGATGTAATAGTATGTTCCCAGATGTGGAACTGTTAGATGTAATAGTATGTTCCCAGATGTGGAACTTTAGTTGTGGCTGGCAGCTGGGGGGTGTTCATTGTTGCAGTGAAGGCAGTTTGGAGGGAATGTGGCATAGCATGCTCACAAGATCCAAGAGCTCCTTATAAATCACCTATTTGCCCCCAACCTAGCCATAGATGGACAGAACTCACTCAGGGAGAGTCCCAGCTCTGCCATGATAGGGTTGGTTGGCCATTAGGAAATCTGAGCAACCATGAGCCTCAGTTTCTCCTTGTGTGAAATATCAGATTCTTTCTGCCAACTCTGCAGACAAAAGCCATTTCTGGTTGAGAACTCAACTTAAGGTGAAAAACAAAGCATTTATGATCAAGGAAAAAAGTTTACATGGAGTCAGGCATGGTGGACATGTGTCACTATAATCTGTGTCCTTGGGAGACAGCAGGGGAGGATCTCCACATGTCCAAGGCAAGCCAGGTCTACATGAGTTGCAGACCAGGCATCAAGACTTTATGTCAAGAGAGAAAATAAACAAGATAAAATAGAAATAATAAAACAGAAATAAAATAAAAATACATAGAACCTTAAATTTGAATTTGACATTGTAAATTATAGAATATTTTTAAAGAATGAAGAGACTTCTTGGTTTCAGTGGACGCATACTAATACAGCTATTTTCATCGTAGGCACTTGAACAGGGTAGTGACAATTATGCAAAAGTGGTGGAGAAGTTACTTAGGCAGAAAACGTTACCAACTTATTGTTGAGGTAAATATAAACTTTATATTATGCAAAGATTTGAGCTGTTCAACATTCTGTAAGATGTGTTTTACCATGTAGTTTAGAAATTACTCATGACAAATTGCTGTACATGAACTGTTGCTGTTTGAAATTTCCCCCAGAAGTCTCATGTGCTGAAGGCTTATGGTAGCGCTAGTTTGGAAAATTCTGGAACCTTTAGGAGGTAGAGTCCTGCTGTGGGATTCCCCTCTGTATGCCGTGAATATCATTGGTAAATAAAGGAACTGCTTTGGGCCTATAGTAGAGCTATAGGGGTACAGAGCTAGGCAGGGAAAACTAAACTGAATGCTGGGAGAAAGGAGGTGGAGTCAGAGAGAAGCCATGTAGCCACACCCGAGATAGACGCCAGAACTTTTCCTGGTAAGCCGCAGCCTCGGGCGATACACAGATTAATAGAAATGGGTTTATACAGTTTCTGTATGATTATTTTGAGGCTGAGCCGCAGGGAACCAACAAGCAGCTCTTCTCCTACAGGGTCTAACTCAAGGAAGGTCACTTTTGTATGTCTTTGAGGGCTGTCTTGTACCAGTCCTCACCTCTATTCCTTCCTCCCTCCCTTGTTCTTCCCTCTACCTCCCCTCCTCCCACTTTCCGACCCCATTCAGTGATTGGTTTTGTGCCTCTCTCCTTTGCAAATCTATCTGATCATGGCCCAGAAACAATGGTGCCCACTGACCACTGGACAGAAATCGCAAAACCCATGGCCAAAGGAAGTCCTGCCTTTTAAGTGGGCTTCCTCTAGTTGCACCAGTGCAGAGAGGCTACACAAGCACAAATCTGAGCTTAATTTTGGAAAGGAGACTTTCCTGAGAAACTTATTTTTCCATAAGTGACAAACTTCATTGTACATAAACTGCATTAGCTATTTCAATTTTAGTACCTTTGACTGTGTGCATTTAGGAGATTTATTTGTTGATGGATATCTGGATTTTCTAGTATGTTCTTGGCAAGCAAGCACATAGCTTATTATGGAATCTCCCCCATTTTCAGTGAAAGTCTCCTCTGACAGGCAGTCAGCAGCTCACAAGGACATTAACTTGGGAAGTGCAGACATGGCTTCCCTCCACACTCTCTTTAGTACTTCCTACAGAGTTGCTTTATAGGTAAATGAGATTTCAAAAATCAGTAAATAAGGCTAGTGAGATGACTCAGTGAATAAAGGCTATTGTCCCCAAGCCTGATGGCATGAGTTCAATCTCCACAACCCACATGGTGAAATAGAGGACTGATTTCTGCAAACTGTGCTCTGACCTCCCCATACCTGCCGTCAAACACATAGACACATATGCGAATAAATAGTAAGTAAATAAATAAATGTCATTTTCAAAAATTTTAAAATTATTTTTAAATGAATAAATAATACTCCCAATATGACTTCATTGAATATTTACATATTTGTAAATATAACACTATATATTTGCAATTGACTTTGACAAGCAGCAAATGATAGCTTAGTGTCTTTATGCTGGTTGATATTTAACAAGTCAATGCTATTTGAAAGGCATTTAAAACTTGGCTTTTATGATACTCATTTGGCAGGTTGTACATGCAAGGCAAAGACTTGCCTGTGTTTGCTTGGAGCACTAGTTCACATACTTAGCAATGTTAGCCTGTTGTAATTGTTTTATACGGTGTGACAACTCTGACCATTGCTAACATCCTGCATCGAACTCCTGCCAAGACAATGTGTGCCTCATTATTATTGCATTCTCCCACCAAGATACTTAGCACACAGTATCTTATGAACCTTTCTGTGAATGTGTAGACAGTGAAAACTAATTTTTTAAACGACATTACTGCTGTCCCTTTTAATAAACTGGACCCAACTGGTCATCAGTCTGATTACAGCATGTCTAACTTTTTTCATCATTTGATTTTGATAAATGCACTATTTGAAAAATAAGCCTTTGAATTAGCCAAATGCCTGTTTCTGTTGGTGTTCAACACTTTAGATAGGAAACTTTGGAAGAATATTAACAAGTCCATAATTCCCTGTTTGTTTCACCTGACAGGCCAGAAATTTTCTTTTATTTTTCAGATCGAATGCCAGAAATTTTGGTGATTACCCATTGCTTTGTACACATCTGAATAGCCATTATGGTTGATTTTAAAGTGCACAGAGATGGAGTTCTGCTTCTATTCAAACTTAATTATGCTATTTGCATGGAGAATTTTATTTCATACTTGATCCCCTTTTGTCCTTCACAGTGGAAAAAGTGTCAACATTCTATTAGTGTTTCTTTCAAACATGTTTCTTTTGATGTCTTTTAGTGCTGTATTTTAGACTCAACTTTCTTTCTTCTTTTTCTTTCCAGTTTTTATATCTGCTTTCCTTTTTAAAATTCACTGTACTTTTATTGATATCCAAGGCAATTTAAAATATATTTTTGAAGCAACGTTAGGTGTATAGAAAAGTTACTGATAAGTATAAAAGGCTCCATACAGTAGTCACCCAGTTTTCTGCTCTTAGAGAAAGGAGTTCATAGTATGACTTTGTCTCTCAACCTTTTTGTTTGATCTTTATATACATATTGTTTTGTGTATGTGTTTTTATGCATATTTGTATGTGTGTGGGGACATGTGTGTGCATGCATTTAGAGGTCAGAGGACAACTTTGCATCATTTCTTATATGCCATTCATTTTTTCTTGAGACATGCATAGATAACAACTGTATATAGACAGTTAGTGCTGTCTCTGCAGGGCAAAGAAATGACCCTTGAACTTAGCCTTGGAGAAAACCGTGTGAACAGAGTTTTGGGGATCAGCTTGGAACTGGAAACAGTGAGAGCAGCACGGACGCTGATAACAGGCACAGGGAGAATGGAGAAGAGCAGGAAGTTGGTGCCCTTCAGAATATACTTCTCTGCCTTTTTACAGGAAACTTAAAACAACTTAGTGCATTCACTTACTCCTAGTAATGTTTTGTGAAGTGGAATATACATATGATCTCTTCCTTCACATTTTAGATGGTTCAGAGTCGTTCATACTTTGCCTCTTCCCTCCCTATTGGCTTGAGTCTGGGCCATATGTTGTGATTTGATGGGACATAGGTCACACCCCAACTGACACTTTAAGAGGCTTTTTTTTCTTGACTTCTGTCACAAGGCCTCACCAGCAGACTGCTGGCTTCTGCCCTAGGCCTGAGATAAAGAGCCTTGGATAGTGGAGACAGAACTTTAACTCATATGAGAGAGAAACCATCTTTGCTTTGTAAGCTCCTAACATAACTGCATTTTCGCCTCAGCAAAGCTGCATAATAGCTTCCCTGATAATCAAAGCAAGTTTCTTACGTGGGACATCCTGCACAGGATACTCAGGCTTGAAGAACTGTGTTTGGAGGGTTGGTTTATGCTAATGTTAGGGCATAGCCATGTGATGATTTATTAAGGCGTTGATGCTGCCTCAGCAGACAGTTGGGTCCATCATAATTAGTATTCAGCAGACATCTTTTAACTGAGCTGTTGGGTGGGAGACCAAATTAAGGTCACAGAGGCGAAGGTTTCCTAGTCATCACTATTAATGACAGCATCTTCCACCTCATGAAAAAGGTATCCACGCAGTAGAATAGTGTTCAAGAGGCATGGTCTAGTTAAGAATGAGAATGAGCAGAAGGGTGTGCTAGTGCCCACCTTTAATCCTAGCACTTGGGAGACAGAAGCAGATAGCAAGTCTCTGTGATTTCTAGACCAGCCAGGGCCATGTAAAGAGACCCTGTCTCAACAAACAAAAAGGAACTTGGAATGAGCATCAGGAAACAGAGTGACCTAGTCTTGCTTGTAGCTGCCATCAAGAGAAAGACCAAATCCTGAGGCTTTTATAGGCTGTAGTTTCAAAGAGACAACTCCTTAAAATATACTACACCAAAATATTTCTTTCTAGATTTTAGATAATTCTGTGACACCAAAATAGGTTATCATCCTATGATGTCACATGTTCCCCACTACAGTGACTTTCTTAGTCTAATGGGAACAGAGCCATTCCAGCTTCTGCTGTGCTTAAACAAATCCCAGTTTCCTGCGAGACTGTGAATGGGGTTTGTTTTCACCTACTTTTTCTGCAGCCTAGTAACTTGGTTTAGTTTCTGACAGTCTCTACACCTTGGGGATGTCTTGGACTCTAGTACTTTTGGCTCACAATGATGGGAACACTTTTGTACTACAGAGGGTTCTCTGATTCTTAGAACATTCTCTTTACAGTCGCCATGCTCTGGGACTTCACCTATGGTTAACTTCAGTTGGATACTTAGTTGTACTGATGTTTGGGATAGTAGCTGCCTCCTCTTTGTCTTCCTTCTTTTTCTTTCTTTTCTTCCTCCTGCTTATTCTTCTCCTCATCCTGTTTCTCCTTATTCTCCCTCCATCTTCTTCCCCCATTGTGGAAAACACAATTTTATTATTTTCTATCCTTTGAAATTTTCATACTTACATAATGTGTCTTGATTAAACCCACTTTTCACCCACCTCCTACAAGTCCCCCAGGACCCTCTCAACCATTGTGAATGAGATTATTTTCTTGATTTTTCAGTGTGTCTGTTTTCAGTACGTAGGAAAGCTGTGTTCACTAATTTTGTATACTTGCACTCTGTGGAAAGTATTTATTAGCCCTAAGAGGTTTTGGGGCCTCTTATATATAGAATCCTATTCTTTGGAAATAGGGATACTCTAGCTTCTTCTTTTCCTGTTATTTATTTATTTATTTATTTTCACTTTCTTGTCTTGTCTTTTTGCTCTAGCTAAAACTTTAAGTATCTATTGTATAGGAGTGAAGACAGTGGACACCCTTATCTGGTTCCTTATGTTAGTGGAAATGCTTTTAGTTTTTCTCCATTAAGTATGATGTTGGATGTAGGTTGTTATATATACCGACATATACTGCTTCCATCTCTAGCCTCTCCATGACTTTTATCATGAAGAGATAGTAGATTTTATTCAAAGACCATTTCAATATTTAATAGATGGTCATGTGGTTTCTGTCCTTTAGTCCATTTGTGTGAAGAGTGTAATATATTGGCTTACATGTGTTGGAACAGCCCTGTATCACTGGAATTTACTAAATTTGGTCATGATGAATGATCTTTTTTATATGATTTCAAATTTGGTTTGCTAGCATTTTGCTGTGATCCTCAATCAGAATGGGTCACAATTTTTATTCATTCATCCTCTCTCTCTCTCTCTCTCTCTCTTTCTCTCTCTCTCTCTCTGTCTGTCTGTCTCCCCCCTCTCTCTGTATGTTGGGACTTGTGAATCCTGCCCTCATGAAAACAGTTCCATCCTTTTATATTTTATTGAATAATTTGTGTTGGTGTGGGTTCTTTGACATTCTGGTGGAACTTTGCAGGGTCTCCATCGGGTCCTGTGCTTTTGTTGTTGAGAGACCTTTTATTTCTGCTTTAATTGCATTGTTGGCTGTGGATAAATTACTTATTTCTTCTTGGTTTAATTTTTGCATGCTGCACACATCTAGAAAATTTCAGTTTTTTTCAGATTTCAAATTTAACAGAAGAGAAAATTGTAAATATGTTATGATTTCCTGAATTTGATTGGTATGTGTTGTAATGACTTTTTATTCCCATTTTTTCCTAAGTTTTATTATTTTGGATTTTCTCTATTTTTGGTTAATTTGGCTAAAAGTTTGCCAGTCTTATCTTTTCAAAGAACCAATTTTTCACTGATTCTTTGTATTGTTTTTTCATTTCTATTTTATTAATTTATTCCAAGATTTTATTCTCTCTTCGTGTTGACTGTTTTGGGGTTTGGCTAATACATGTTTTTCCAATGCCTTAAATTGCATCATTAACTTATTAATTTGAGATCTCTCAAAATTTTTATGTAGGCAGTTAGTGTATAAATTTTCTCTAATAACTGCTTTCATTATGCCCCATAGATTGTGGTATGTTCACTTTTTTATTTACATCATCTATTTTATTTTATTTTTTAAAAAGTAAACAATCTTTTGTCATTTTATCTACCAATCCCATTTCCCACTCCCTCCCCTCCTCCCATGCCCTCCAGCCCTCATCCTCCCATCCACTACAGAGAGAGGGTAAGGCACATTGCTTTGGGGAAGCTCCAAAGCCCTCCCTACTATATCTAGGCTGAGCAAGGTATCCATCCAAAGAGAATAGGTTCCCAAAAAGCCAGTACAAGCAGTAGGGATAAATCCTGGTGCCACTGCTAATGGCCCTGCCATCTGTCCCAGTCATTAAACTGTCACCCACATTCAGAGGATCTTCTTTGGTCCTCTGCTGGTTTCTTCCCTGCCTGGCCAGAGTTGGTGAGCTCCTATTAGCTCAGACAAACTGTTTTAGTGGGTGAACCCATCATGGTCTTGACCTTCGCTCATATTCTCACTCTTCAACTAGACTTTGGGAGCTCATCCCAGTGCTCCACTGCGGATCTCTGCTACTGTTTCCATCAGTTACTGGATGAAGGTTCTATGGTGACATTTAAGATATTCATCAATCTGACTACAGGACAAGACCAGTTCAGGCACACGCTCCTCTATTGCTTAGGGTCTTAGCTGGGTCATCCTTGTGGATTCCTGGGAATTTTCTTTAGTGCCAGGTTTCTTGCTGATATCAAAATATCTCTTGGTATGTTCACTTTCATTCAGCTCTAAGAATTACAAAACTGCCTTATTTCTTCCCTGACCCACTTTATTGTTCCCACTTGTATTGTGTTCCTTAATCTCCATGGGTTTGTGTGCTTTCTGTATTTCCTATTGCTGTCAATAGCCTGCTATATTACATGTGATCAGATAGAATGCAGGGTGTTATTTCAACTTTTCTGTATTTAGTGAGACTTTTCTGTGCTCTGATTTATGGTCAATTTAAAGACAGTTCTATGGGCTGCTGAGAATCATGTATATTCTTTAGTGTTTGGGTAGAGCTAGATTTCTGTTAGCTCCATTTGATTTATGATGTCTGTTGAGTTTTTGTCCAGAGAGCCTATAAGTGGTGAGAATGGATGATGTTAGAGTTCTCTAATATCATTGTGTTTGGATTTATCTGTGCTTTCCTGTTGGAAGAAGGCACTTGTTCCTTCTGGCTGCCCAGAACTGAAATAATCACACAGAAACTATATTAATTAAATCACTACTTGGCCCATTAGCTTTAGCTTCTTATTGGCTAACTCTTGCATCTTAATTTAACTCATTTCTATTAATCTGTGTATGGCCACGTGTCTGTGGCTTACCGGGTAAAATTTTCAGTGTCTGTTTCCGGTGGCTCCATGGTGTCTCTCTCTGACTCCGCCCTTCTTCCAACCAGCATTCAGTCCAGTCCTCCTGGCCTACCTAAGTTCTGCCCTATCAATAGGCCAAGGCAGTTTCTTTATTTATTAATGGTAATCACAGAGGGGACTCCCACATCACTTTCCAATCTAGTAGTATTTCCTTTATGAAATTGGGTCCACCTGTATTTAGTACATACAGGTTTAGAGTTGTTATGTCCCCTTGGGGGATTGTTCTTTAATGAGTATTAAGTGGGTTTTCTTATTTTTTTCTCTTCAACCATGGGATAGTCTATATATTTTATTCTTACTGTACATTGCTTTAGAAATAGTCAAATAAAATACCCTTCTTACTTTTTATTTATATATTTTTAGAGAGTAGGTCTCACTGTGCTGCCTCTGTGAGGCCCTGAAAACTTTGCCCCCCCCCCCCCGCTTCAGCCTCCTGGTTATCCTAATCAGGCCATGTCCTGTAGGTGTTCATCATCATGCCTGAATAAGATAGCAGTTCTGTAGGCAACAGAAGCAGGGCGGCTTGTCCTTTCTCCTTATTAGAGCCACTGGAATTTGTGCTCTGATAGGACTTACCAATGTAAACTTTATAGGACAGTTTTCGTACATAGTGTTTTATTCTAAAATCACCTTTTTCTGTACTTTGCCATTATATAATTATATTATGCTCTGTATCAAATATTCTTTTTAACACAGCCTGAGAGCAGTTTGAAACTATAAAGACTATTGTAATATGTAATTAATTTGATATGTTATTGTGAAATATATATATATAAAACTTAGTTCTATCTTTTAAATTGCGGTCATCTAGTCAGTGACATGTGTGTTCATAGCTTTATGGTAGAACAACTTAACTGATAAAGATAGTTGTGGTTTTAAAACATTATGGTTCAAATTATAAAAATTATTTACTACATTGCTGGAGATTCCAGGATCACAATATTAATATATAGTTAAGCACTCTACATTTCTTACAGAGGATTAATGCTTGTTAGAACATTTAACTGATTAACAAGAAACTTTTTATTGACTTTAAATGGGGTAAAAACATCATCAACTCTGATTTTATTGTGTGTTGTAATGATAAATGCCAATTTGTTCTTATTATAAAAGGAATAAACTACTTAAAATATACCACTAACTTTAAAATAATAAAAGCTTGCCATAACTATTTCTATAGATTTTTTTATTTTGCATTAGACAAATGTGTCTTCACTGGATGGGAAAATATCTCACTTTTGTGAGATTTCCAAATCAACTGCAATCTAGGCGGCATTCTCCACCTTCAGTGTCGGGGAAAAGAGTGAAATATGAATTTTTTCTCTTCAGAGTCTTCAACTTCAAATAAACAGACTTAGAGCTCTGAGTTATTCATGCAAAATTCTGTTAATTTTCATCAGTCATGAGTGAATTCAGATTGATTCACTTGCTCCTAAACATTATACTAATGGTAACTATGAGAAAAAAATATAGTTGGTTTTAGTTTTTTTCACAAAAAAAAAAAACCCTATTTTAGAAATCAGCAGTACCAATTCATGGTTACCAGTTGCCTGAATATAAGGCAAAGCACATACCTTCATGATTAGTTAATAATAAATACCTTTGATTAATTGTGAACTCAGAGTGGCAGTGATGTGGAAAACATCAAAACTCGTCTTAGCCGCCTCTGTGTATATGACTTCTAACTCTTCCATTCTCACCGTGTTTGCCAGCCACTTTGTAATGTTCATGGCCACACACTCTAAAATGATTATGAGCATGTGTTATTTTAAATGCTGTGCTTTTGAATGAGTTCGCTATTTCTTTCTTGAAACTCATCTTTTCTAGATATCTATCAGAATGCTTAACAACAAAGGCAAGACTTATTTTTGTTCCTGTACCACTGTGTACACACATGAGATGCAAGCTAAAACTGAAGAAGAGTGGATAGCTGACCAGTTCAAGTGAGAAACCTTTGAGTAGAAGTTTCTCCTAGGAGTTAAATAGAAGAAACTGAAGTGTGGATTTCAGACAGGAGTGGTGTATCTCCAGCTGCCCAGGTCTGGGGCAGCTATGGGCCCTGGAGCTAAGCTGGCCAGGAAGCCCCTGGTCTGGGGCAGCTGTGGGCCCTGGAGCTAAGCTGGCCAGGAAGCCCCTGGTCTGGGGCAGCTGTGGGCCCTGGAGCTAAGCTGGCCAGGAAGCCCCTGGTCTGGGCAGCCTGGCAGCTGAGCTCAGGGAATGAGCTGTGCTGCACAAGTGGCGGTGCAGAGGCTGGGCACAGCAGCCCTTCTCAAGGGGAGGACCTCTAGCCAGGAGTCAGCTTCTTTACAGTGCTGTCACCAAGAAGGGCGCTGGGAATGAAGGGAGCACATGTGACACACAGAAGGAGGAGGGAAGGAGCAGCGACAAAGAGCTGTGGTCAATAAAATACAGTATAATAGCATGTATGTGTGGAAACATTACTTTATAGCTGACTACAGAAGCAAACATTATGCATGTATATCATTAAAATATAACTTTCAGAAAGGGTGGATGAATTAAGGGACTCGGTCTTCAAAGTAAAATAGACAATCATAGCCACTGTGGGCCTGGGGCTTAGCCAAGCAGAGTCACCGTGGAGCTAAGGCCTCAAAGTCTCCTCAGAAGCACCTAGATGTTCAGAGCCTGTCTGTACCCAGAGTGTAGTCGTTTACTGAATAGAACCAGTGGTCAGCAAATTAGAAAGGATGACTGTTAGAAATCACAAAATAACAAGTCCACATGTGTATCGGCCACACAGACAAATAAGTACATTTTCCAAAGAAAAATGCCTTCCATGGACGGCTCTCCCAAGCAATATGGCAAAGACCACAGGAAGCTGACGTGCTCAAGTGCTGGCCTTTGATCTTGGAGAGTCTTACTCGTTCTACATCTGAGGGGCCAATCTTCTTTACCTTCCTTTCCCTGTTTTTCCTCCCACCTCCCTTCATTCACTTCTGGAGTTTTCCCAGGAAACATCGCTTGACCCTCAGTGAGTGTGTGCCGTATCTGCATTATAGTGAAACTGTACTCCTTGCATGGGTGGTCCTTATGACATGACAGAGCTCTTACTTGCCTGTTTAAAGTGAACTTGGGGTCTCAATAACAAAGGAATAGAAGTCTGGTTAATAGTAAGGATATTAAAGTTTTTGTTGGCTGAAAAATCATGGTAGCTTTTAGTTTTGCTTATATGGGTTGCTACCATCTCCTTTGCTTGTCCAACTACATGGAAACATTAACATTACAAAAAATCATTGTTCAGACTAGAAAAACAAAATCAACTGAAATAGAATGTCTGCCTACATCTCTGAGATTGTATATATACAGGTCAAACACCTTTTCTGAGTGATTTTAAAGATGCTAAAACATATGTAATAAACATTTTAATCATTTTAACTGTACTAGTCAGACGCATTCACATTTTGAAAAATATTTTATCTTTAACTAGGTGTACATATATGTATTGGTGTGTATGCACACATGAGTGCCTGCACAGGACAGAAGAGGGTGTTTGGTCACCTTGACCTGGAATTACAGCAGTGGACAAGATTGGGGACTACCAAACTTGAGTCCTCTGGAAGAGCAGAGTGGGCTCTGAACAGCTGAGCCACCGTTCTGGGCTCATACATTCTGTTTTTATGTAACCATATCCATTCAGTCTCTAGAGCATTTCCTAAATAGTGATTTGTGCTTTCCCAGGTCCCTGGTAGCCACCATTCTGGTGTCTGTTTCTGTTGCCAGCTCTTCTGGGTTTGGCATTTTAAGGGTGCCACATGATACTGGTATCTAACATTGTTTGCAGGTTATTTTCAAAAGCTTCTGGACTAGGCAACCTGGGACACCACATAGAATCCACTAGTGATGCATGTGAGAATAAGAATGTAGAAATCTAGGATATTTTTATTGCTAGCCAAGCACAGGAGACATAACCTTGAAAAGCAAGCTTCGCTGATCCTTCTGGGATGACAGGCCCTAGAAATGGAGGTTAGGGACGGCCATATCTTTTCTGGAAATTCAGGCCCTGCCTCCTTCTGCTCCTTTAAACAAGGTGTTTTCTGCCCTTCTTTGAGGTTGCTGTCTACTGTCTGAGCCGTTTATCCTGTAGGCAAGAGTGTAAAGAATTGAGAGGCTATCTGCTGGTCATTCCAGCTGCCATCTACAACAAACCAGTTTTGGCCAACTCGCTGAAGATGCTCCACATGCAGCACCGTGTTCTGAAGGAGAAACAAAGCTGGGGCTCCTGGCCAGGCTCTGGATAGCACTGCCTTTGAAATATGGATTCACAGTTGTCGGACTCAAGAACCACCTCTCCCCCTTTAGTTCATAAAAACTCTGTCCTTTTATGCAGTTAAATGTACAACCTCCACACACAGCACCTGTTCAACACCACTGTGAACCCCTCTCCTATCAACTATGTCCCCAGCACCTTAATGACTTCATCTCTTTTTATCTTCACAACAGCTCAATAAAACATATAATACCTTTTTAAAGGATGGCAGTCTAGACCACAAGACTTACAACTTTTTTCAAAGCTACACAGATGATAAAAATAAAGCCAAGGGCCAGTGGGTAAGGTACTTGCCACCAAGTATGATGACGAGTTGTATATCCTTGGGTCAGAGGAGAAAACTGACTTCTCCCACAGGTTGTCCTCTGACCTTCACATGAACACCACACATAAAGGTCATTTAAAAAACAAAAACGTGTCTGGAGTTCAAACCTCTTGCACTGCTTTCAAATAGCACTGATATATACAGGCATGAACACCTTTTTCTGATTGGAGCATTCTGAAAGACATAGTTTCCAATAATAGTTCTTTCATGAGCTGAGAGTTGTATTTTTGTGTGAACAATATTATGTTGAAAAAAATGTGTGTAATGCTTTTACTGTTATTTTTTACTGTTATGAGCTCTTTGAGTTTTTATTTTTAATTAAAAGAAAATCCACTATATGAAAACAAATATATATATATATATATAAAAAGAACACATATATGCATTTCATGGCAATGTTATCTTCAGTATAACTTAAAATATTTTAATTTACCTCAAATAGCAGGAATTATGGCACATTTGGTCTAAGGGAGATGGAGAAATTAAAGGCAGTAGTGTAAAGCCCACTTGTCTTTTAATTGCTCAGACTGTTGATGAGTCATACATTCCTGCAGCCCCTCACAGTTTGCTCTGGGTCAGACCAGACAACTCACACAGGCTAATTATGGGAAAGTATGGAGTCTTGGCTGTCATGAGGAAGAAGTGCCCGGAATAGAGGACTGAGTTTATTTTTCTATTTTTCTACCCAGAAAACCTAACACTCATAGGCTAGAGTGAAATTCTATTAGCTACATGACTTTTGATTGGAGAAAAATGCATGAGGCTGTGGACCATAAAGGGAAGTTCTTAGAAGGAACCACACCTTACGCTGGCTGTTCCGCAAGGCAGGCTAGCTGCTCAGAATGTCAGTGGCTGTGCAGAGGCTGTGACGTTGCGGGTCCAGAGCATAGTTACAATTTGTCTTGGCATCTTCAGACTCCTTGATAATCATTCTCTGCCCACCTCTGTGTCTGACCCTAACATCCCTTTGACTAACATGTAAAACCTTTCAGAGTGTGGTACAAAGCCTCCGTTTTCCACCAACAAAGGCTAAGGATGCACAGGAAGACTTGAGCCCTGTAGCTGGGATCTCCCTGCTTGGCTGTGTCCCTCCTACCAGATGAATCCACCAGTGTATTCTAGAAGGCCTTGATTTATGACTTGCTTGCTCTGTAACTATTAAAAATTCATCAAACTGTTACATGTTAGAACAAGGAATTTGAGGTAACCTAAATCTGTGTTCCTAAGTTATATGGCCAGTCATTTGGCTCCAAGGTAAACTGTTTCTCTGGCTTTGAGATGAGAGTTGTGTTTTTGTGTCAACAATTTTATGTTGAAAAAAATATTTAAGTAAATGTTTTTACTGTTAATTTTACTGTTGTGAGCTCTGTGGATTTTTATTTTTAATTAAAAGACAGAGCAGATAAGGAAATTTTAATTCAAGACAGTAATTTCATTAGAATAAGAAACATTGCTAAATGCTTCTTTATATAACGTAGATTCGGGTATTAATAGAAAGAGTATCTTTCTTAGAAAGAAACTAAGAGTTTAGGAAATATTCACTCTACCAAGGGATTTGCTGTAATGTGATATCATTATATTTGTGATTTTATGGAGGTAAAGTGAATACTAAATGAAACAAAATTCCCAAGGCTGACTCAGGAGGCAGCTAAGCACATAGCATCTCACATAGATGGTTGGAAGGCACAATTTTGCCCCATCACTGCATCCATATCCTTGAATGGTTTCGACTGAAGACAGCATTTCTTTGAATTTTTCATTAAACCCGACGTCTTGAAATATGAATTCCTTTTATGTTCCTGTGAGTTTTGGCTAAGAGAACCCCAGTGAATAAATCATACCATACGACGTGTCACCAGCACTTGTGAATATTTCTGCTTTGTTATTCTATTCTCAGCATAGCACCATTGATTATCAAACTCAGCGGAGAGCATTTTATGATCATATATCTCCATTAGCTCTGAGTTTGACTACCATAGATTTTTCTGGTTAAGCTTGCATTATGTATTAGGAAGCCTATCTCTTCAATACAAAGTTTGATTTCATTTTCTAAGCCCAGATCTCTTATTATGTATTATGTATAAAGATTCTTATCCTTTATATGTAAAAATAGGCTGCACTGTCTTTGTGTAACTGAAATCTATGCCATCTTTTCTTTTTTCTTGATTCACAGGCAGCGTATTATAATATGAAGATGAATCTCTACAATGAAATGGCTGTCAGGGTAAATATTTCTTCACTTGTTAAACAAATGAAAAGTCAATTGTGCCCTGAATTCCCTTTTAATAAAACGAGCAAAGCAGAGTAATGCAAATTTGATTGATATGCTAATGGAAGGTGTGGCAAGAGCACTAGTTAAAAAGGTAGCTATACTAAACACATAGCAGCATTACAACAGGGGTAAAATGTGAGCCACACAGCTGTAAATGTCTATGCTTTGTAATGCCAGGGATCTCTGAGCCACACAAATATCGGTGAAGTAATGCATCAGTGTCCATATGTCATGTGAAATATCATGGTAAATAGATGAACATGGCTCTGAGATCTAAGAATCCTTCCTCATATAAGGTAATTAAAATTATTCATGTGCTTTAGCAATAATAAAGTTTGTTTCCAGCATAGAAACTTTCTATCATTTCTGTGTTCATTTTTATGTTCTGGTTCTCTAATAGAAAGGTGACTTTAGAGCTCATAATATGGCTTGGATGGGAAAATGTTTGACTTGGAAGCATGAGGGACCGAGTTCTGATCCCCAGAGCTCTTGTAACCAGCTGAGCATGGTGGTGGAGACAGGCTGATCCCTAAAGTTCATTAGGCAGCCAGCATAGCCAAGTTGGTGAGCTTCAGGCTCCAAAAGAGGTGGGTGCAGAAAGAGTGATGGAAAATCCAACATCTCCCTCCAGCCTTCACATGAATGTTTGCCTGCATCCACTTATGTTTACACGAATACACACACACAACACACACACTCACAAACAAGCTGAACATAGCAACCATATGCTTGAATTCGATTTCTGCAGATGTTGGCAATGAGTGCAAAAATTGTATTCCCTTTATTTAAAACAATGTAGTTATAGCTTAATTGCTAAATTATTATGTATAGGGAAATTTCTCAGTTGAATTTTATTACTGCTTCTAAGACCTTTATTGCCTGATTACATTCTCTTTGATTAATATTAGTTCTTACTTCAGCAGAGAACACATTTTGCTTTGGGCCATGCAAGGTAGCAAATTCTTTCTGAAAGCCATGTACTGAGTGAGAGACCTGGTGAACATTTCTTCTGAATCTGTATGCTACCCTTGAAAAGGTTGCTATCTTCTATGTGGAGACACAGGGGAGCCTGAACCAGGCCTTCTACAGTAACTGTGCACCTTTCTGTGTCCCTGGAGTTGGTGAGAACTCAGACAAGAGAAAGAAGTGGTATTAGCTGGTAGCAAGAACTCCAAGTAGGATACTGTTAACCTTTCTCAGTAGCATCCACACAAGAAAGCACTTTAGATTTTCTTTCTTCAGGGAATGCACTAATCT
>PVIU01002977.1:0-156537 GCA_004026605.1 Ondatra zibethicus
TGTGTGTGTGTGTGTGTGTGTGTGTGTGTGTGTGTGTGTGGGCCACAGCATGTGTGTGGAAGGCAGAGTACAACTCTCAGGAGTTGATTCTGGACTTTCTGTCTTGTTTGGGGACAGGGTCTCTCTTGTTTCAGCTACTTCATGTTATCTGGTCTATGAGCTATCAATATCTTCTATATTGCCATGGAAATACTGAGATTACAGATGTGTAATACCACATCTGCCTTCCTTCCTCCCTTACATTGTTTTGGGGGTGCTGGGGATTGAACTCAGAACTTTGAGCATGCTAAGCATACACAGTCCCCGTGTTCCCCAGCCATGTTTTTTTTTTCTTTTTAATGGAATAGCTAATGCATACATATGTTCATATGTTCAATCAGGTGCATTACAATTATTAAAAATCTTTGTATCCACCTCTAAACTATGACAACAGTAGAAATTTACCAGTGACTGACTTGTAATTATGGAGACCAGCGGTTCTTGGCCTCCATTGCCTATGGAACACACCCCGGGAGCATTGAAAATCATTTATTTTTTCACTCTGGGCAGCTCCCTGGATGATTTTGATGTTCCTCCCTTCACTTCCAACCATCACCTCCCCTACTCCCTGACTCTGGGTCATGACTGGTCTTTTTATTTTATTTTACTTTATTTAAAAAAAGAAAACACTATCTTTTTTCATTTTACGTACTAATACCCGAACTGACCTTGCCCTGTAGTCAGATTGATGAGTATCTTTTTTTTTTTTTTCTTTCGGTTTTTCAACACAGGGTTTCTCTGTAGCTTTGGAGCCTGTCCTGGAACTAGCTCTTTTAGACCAGGCTGGCCTCGAATTCACAGAGATCTGCCTGCCTCTGCCTCCTGAGTGCTAGGATTAAAGGCGTGTGCCACCACCGCCCGGCTAATGAGTATCTTAAATGTCACCATAGAGCCTTCATCCAGCAACTGATGGAAGCAGAGGCAGAGACCCGCAATGGAGCACTAGGCTGAGCTCTCAAAGTCCAGCTAAAGAGTGGGAGGAGTGAGAATATGAGCAAAGAGGTCAAGACCATGATGGGGACACCCACTGAAACAGTTTACACGACTGGTCTTGGCCCTTCCCTTTTCCCTACTTCAAGGACTAGCAACACTTGCTGTCGATTTCCCTCCCACCACGAGGGGGCGCCAGAGTACCCCCCCTACTTCCGTTTCCAGGCGAGCGGCCGTGTCGCGCTGTAAGTACTTTGGCCTTCGCGGCGCTCCGTGGTCCGGCGGGCTGCCGGGCAACCGACCGGGAAACGGCTGGCGTCGCTGCCTCGGGCGCCGCGGGACTCTCGGTGAGCGCGTGCTCGAGCTTAGGCTGGCGACTCTTCGCGAACTCAAGAGAAGCACGAGTCTGAGGTTAGGCTGGGCCGCAGGTTAGAGAGGTCTGGGGGACCGACCGAACTGGGGTGCCGCGGGACCTGTAAAAAGTTGTATGTCAGGTGCTTGGCACATACTGATCTTTACATCATTGTCTCTGGTTATTTTTTGTTGTTTTTGAGACAGGTTGGCTTCGAACTCCTGAACTCAAGCTATCTCTTCCTGCGTCTGCCTCCGAAGTACTTGGAACTGCCAGGGGCATGCCCTTGAGACCTGCTTGGCCCCTGTAATTTTATGCAGAATGTAAAAATCCTCAGTTGCCTACTCCAACCTTGTCAGGACAATTCTTGTGTCTGTAACGTTCCTGACAATGGCTGGCCCACTGCTGGGCACAGTCCAGGTTTATATAAATTGATAATTTGCAGCCTTAGTGGTGCATCATTAAAACATGCTGGCATGGGCCTCGTTCTAAAGTTTCGGTCATTCAGTTGTTCCAGGGTGGGAATGTGGATCTTAAAGTTGTTCAAAAGGTGCAACCAAAGGTCGAGTGCCCCTCATAAAAGAGAGAAGACCATTCAAGTGAGGGTTCCTGGGTTTGCATCTGGCTCAGTTTCTGCCCACTCATGTCCCTTCAGATGGCGCTCCCCACGCTGCCCTCTTATTGGTCCAGCCGGAGACCCCTGGATCAGAATGTAGCTCGCCAGCGCCAGCGAGAGCAGGAGGCCCAGCTCCGCCAGCAGTGGGAACAGAACAGCCGTTATTTCAGGACTTCGGATATCCACAGCTCCAAACAGGCGGAATGGAGCTCCGAGACCTCCTACCAGCGGAGGCAAGTATCGGTGTGTCCTGCCTGCTGGTTCCTACCGCTAGCTGCTCAGGGGATGTGGCCTCAGGGCCTAGGGACTATGGCTTATGACGGCATGCGCAATCTACATGGTGATGCTATTCTAGCTGGAAGATGGGGTGTATGGGGGAAAAATAACCAGTGAAATAACATGCATTTAAAAAATAAAATGTATGCCGAGCAGTCTTTTTCTCTGTAGTGTTTATGTTTAAATACACACCCCTCCCCAGTTTATGTAGAAATGCATATGAAACTGCGGCCTGGGTGTGGCTGATGAACAGTGGGCTCCTTACCTAGCATGCACGCCTTCCAGCGTGAGAAGATGAAGGAGGAGAAGAGGATGAGTCTGGAGGCCCGGCGTGAGAGACTCAGGCAGCTTGTGCTAGAGGAACAGGACCTGCTGGCCGCTGAGCTGGAAGGGCTGAGGTTGAGCATGAGCCTGCGGGAACAGAGAATCCGGGAACAGCACAGGGATCTGAAGTCAGCCCGGGAAGAACGAAGGAAACTGGTACCTAGCCTTGCTTAGAGTGAGAGTGTCCCCGGCGTGAGCGGATAGTTGCATCTATGGGGTTATTCTTGGGAGTCTTGGTCAGATGAGATGACCAGGTGACTCTAGAGGCCATGGGAAAAACACTCTTTAGAAAGAAAAGGTTTATTTGGACTCATAGTTTTAAAGGGTCTCAAGCCATCATGATGGGGAAGGCATGGAGTCCATGCCCGTTGGAGCTCACAT
The DNA here is from genome assembly GCA_004026605.1 of Ondatra zibethicus. NCBI lineage: Eukaryota > Metazoa > Chordata > Mammalia > Rodentia > Cricetidae > Ondatra > Ondatra zibethicus. Next base: position 2,919 of record PVIU01002977.1, read on the forward strand.
CTTGTTGATTAAGGAAGCAGAGGGCACTTTCGAAGGAGGGTTTAGTCTATAACCCTTAAAGACATGGCCCGTGCGCTGCTGCCACCAGCTAGTTCCTCACTTCTTAAAGGTCCCCAGCTTCTCTGAATAGTGCCACAAGCTGGGGAGCTATTATTTTTGCTGTTGGTCTATGCAGTCCTGGTTTTCCTGGAACACTCTTTGTAGACCATCCTGGCCTCAAAGTCACACTTCTTCACGCCGGGATCAAAGGTGAATAACCTACCTGACTGGGAACAGGAGCCTAAAATGTGAAGCCTGGGGAATAGTTCAGATTCAGCCGTTAAAGACTTGTACAAGGTGGGGAGGATAGCCATGTCTTGTTGGCACTTTCATCATGTAGTTGGGTATTTCAACAATGATTGTCTCACAACAGACAAAGGAATCAGCAGTTGTCGAGCCCACGAGGCTTGGATATCTTTGCACATCTGGCCTGGTGCTGAAGTCTGGGAGGATTTTTCCTTTTTTCTTCCTTCCTTCCTTCCTTCCTTCCTTCCTTCCTTCCTTCCTTCCTTCTCTTTCTTTCTTTTTCTGAAACAGGGTTTTTCTGTGTAGCCCTGGCTTTCCTGAAAATCACTCTGTAGACCAGGCTGGCCTTGAACTCACAGAGATCCGCCTTCATCTGCCTCTGCCTCTGCCTCCTGAGTGCTGGGATTAAGGTGTGCACCACTGCTGCCTGGTTAACTTATGGTTTTCAGTTTGTAAGAAGTTGGAGTTAATACCAACCATAGTAACCTGAGCTTGCCAGCAAGAGTGAGGGCAGACAAAAGGCCAGCACCCCCACTTCAGTGCCTTCAAGGGGAGTGTTTGGTCTGTGGTAGCTCCCTTCTCGGCCTTATAAGTCACTGCAAGTGATTCTTCCTCTGTTCAGTTTTGTGGTCCCACAGAAGTCTAGGAACACTATTTTATATCAAGTGGCTATGGTAACTAGTGTCTGCGTGTTTCAACTTGCTGTGTATTTGGAGACTCCCAGAAGGGACCAAGCCATACCATCAGATCTTAACTCTTGGTCCATTCTGCTCTGATGTTCTGTCCCCAGACCCGTGTGTATAAGGAAAGCAGACTTAAGCAGCAGATTGTTGACATTGCTGAATGGAGAAGGTCATGGCCTCAGCTGACTTCTTTTGTCTTTGTGTAAGTGAATGGATTTGAACAGTGATGTCAGGTGTCCTTCTGTGTTTTCTCGATAGATTGCTGAACAACTTTTATATGATCACTGGAAAAAAAACAACCCCAAGCTTCGAGAGGTAAGAATTAAGAGCCTTGCATTGCTTTGCCTGGGTAGAGGATAGTGTGCTTTCAGATTTTTTTGTTTATTTTGCTTTGTTTTGTTTGGTTTTGGTTTTGGTTTTTCCAAGACAGGGTTTTTCTGTATAGCCCTGGCTGTCCTGGATCTCACTCTGTAGACCAGGCTGGCCTCAAACTCACAGAGATCCGCCTCCACCTACCTCTGCCTCCCGAGTGCTGGGATTAAAGGTGTGCACCACTGCACCGGCTTTTGTTTGGTTTTGAATCTGGATTTGTGCTGGGTTGATACAGAGGAAGAAAGATCACCAGGCAGATGGCCTGGTCAGACAGAACTGAGCAGTGGCCGTGAACTCTGCTGCACACACTGCCATTGAGATATATTCTTTGACCCCAGAACTCTTCTCAACAGGCTGCAGAAACCTGGGCAGGAGGGCTCAGGACATCTCTAAGAGCAGCTTCTGAAGGAGAGGCGTGTACAAGGATGCTGTCTTTAGTTCTGTAGTAAAGAGTGAAGAACGGGGCTTCTGGATGGAGGTGGCTGGAAGAACTGGCCTGTAGTGCAAGAACAGAGCCAGGAAGCTGGAAAGGGCCAGATGGGACTGTGGTACCCAGTAGTAGGGGTCCTGAAGTGATGAAGCTGATTAAGTAGATGGGGCCAGACCTTGAGCAGCACTGCCTGAACTCCTTCAGAGGCACTGGACCACTTTAACAGTATGCAGGGCCACAGCTGCATCCTGGGACATCTCTTCCCAGCTGCATCCTGGGGCACCTCTGCACCACTGCATCCTGGGGCATCTCTTCCCAGCTGCATCCTGGGGCACCTCTGCACCACTGCATCCTGGGGTGTACCCCTTCCCAGCTGCATCCTGGGGCACCCCTTCCCAGCTGTGTCCTGGGGTACCCCTTCCCAGCTGCATCCTGGGGCACCCCTTCCCAGCTGTGTCCTGGGGTACCCCTTCCCAGCTGCATCCTGGGGCACCCCTTCCCAGCTGTGTCCTGGGGTACCCCTTCCCAGCTGCATCCTGGGGCACCCCTTCCCAGCTGTGTCCTGGGGTACCCCTGCACAGCTGCATCCTGGGGCACCTCTGCACAGCTGCATCCTGGGCACCTCTGCATAGCTGCATCCTGGGGTACCCCTGCACAGCTGCATCATAGGGCATTCCTTCCCAGCTTCATCCTGGGGCACCCCTGCACAGCTGTATCTGAGGCACCCTTTCCCAGCTGCATCCTGGGGCACCCCTGCACCGCTGCTTCCTAGGGTATTCTTTTTGGCAGCATTGTTGGAGTTAGCTGGGCGTGCGTGCGTGCATGTTGGGCTCCTAAGGCGGAGGCCCAGACTGGGATGGAGGAGACAGGAGTCTGAGACCTGGGGACAGAGGGAGAATGTCTTGGTTTAGATCACTGAGCAGAGACTGGCTGGAGGATGTTAAGCCTGTTGCTGATAATATTTATACATTTCAGCAGTGTTTGTACAAGTTTGGTTCTGTCACTTTATGTAGTTTCTTATGTCTTGAAATTGCCAGTAGCAATTTCCAGGTGAGATGGCTCAGCAGGTGTTTGCTGCCAAACCTGGTGATGTGAGTTTCATCCCAGGAACAACAGGGTAAAAGGAGAGAACCAACTCCCACAACTTGTCCTCTGGCCTCCACACATACACACACACACACACACACACACACACACACACACACACACACACACACACACACACACACACACACACACACACATGCATATATATGCACACTAAAAAATGTAAAAAATATTAAAAACTAAGAAAGCTGAGTGGGATGGTTCACTCTTTTTTTTGAGACAGGGTCTTACTATGTAGCCCTGGCTAGCCTGGAACTCCTTATGTAGACCAAGCTGGCCTTGAACACACAGAGGTCCTCTGCCTCCTAAGTACTGGGCTTAAAGATTCTAACCACCACCCACCAGGCTCTGGTTCACTCCTTTAATCTCAGGAGGCAGAGGCAGACAGGTCTGTGAGTTCAAGGCCAGCCTGATCTAAGCTACTACTTTGTTAGGGACATTTTGGTGACCCGAGCTCAGGGCTGGCTCTGCTCCATTGAGCTGTCTCCTGGGCTCCTTTGAAATCGCAGTTCCTGAGAAATGCTTCCTGCTCACCCAGGGCTCTGGTTGTAAACTGAGCTTAGAAGCAGCTGGTCCTTTGGCTTCCTACCTGCTGAGTGTGCAGATTGGTTTTGTTGTTGATGATTTTATGGATTACTGCGGGGGGGGGGGCACAAGTGTTCCCTGGCGACTGTGTGGAGGTCAGAGGACAACTTTGGGAGTCATTCCTCTCCTCCCACCTCGCTGAGGCAGGGTTTGTCTTCTTTCTTCCACTCAGCCGAGCACTCCAAGCTTGAGGCAGTTCTCTGGTTTCCGCCTTCCATCTTAGCACAGAGATGTGAGGATCACACACACGCCCCACATCCTGCCTTTCACATAGTGGCTCCAGTCACGTTTGCAGCGTGCTTTTACACCTTGAGTGTCTCACTGGCCCTCACGCAGACTGTTCTCCTTGGGGTCGCCTTTCACTGGAAGTTCACAGAGTCACGGTCAGGTTCCAGCAGACGGCACAGACAGCTGCAAGTCACCTCAGTCTCACACAAGCACACAGGGAAATTAGTATTCTCTCTTTCTCATCCTTAGGTTGAGTTGGACCTTCACAAGAAGCACGTTATAAATTCTTGGGCAACACAGAAAGAAGAAAAAAAACAGGTGTGTGATGTGTGACCCTTCCATGCTGTGCTGTGACTCCCTCCCCACCTCTCACTGGGTCTTGTTTCCATGCTTTTGTCTAGATGAGCAGCAGGTGCCTGCCCCAATGCTTGCTGCATATGCAGCCTGAATATTTGCTTTGTGTGTGCCTACGTGCATATTCATGGATGTGTCTGTGTGTACAAGTGTGTGCATGCCTGTGTGGGTGTGTATGCAGGGGGTGTATGTGTATGTGTATGCAGGTGTATGCATGCATATATGGGTGCGTTTGCAGGTGTGTGCATGTGTGGGTGTGTATGCAGGTGTGTGCATGTGTGGGTGTGTATGCAGGTGTGTGCATGTGTGGGTGTGTATGCATGCATGTGTGTGTGGGCATGTATGCAAGTGTATGCATGCATGTGTGGGTGTGTGTGCAGGTATGTGCATGTGGCAGTCAGTGGAGAACCTCAGGTGATGCTCCTCAGGAGCCATCCACCTTTTTTGAGATAAGGTCTCTTAGTGGTCTGTAGCTTTCCCAGTGGATTACCGAGGACCTACAGGGACTCACCAGTTTCCACTTCCCTGGGACTGAGACTATAAGCATGTGCCGCTTTGACCAGATTTTCTTTTTTTGTTTGTTTGTTTTTGTTTTTTCGAGACAGGGTTTCTCTGTAGTTTTTGGTGCCTGTCCTGGAACTAGCTCTTGTAAACCAGGCTGGCCTCAAACTCACAGAGATCCTCCTGCCTCTGCCTCCCGAGTGCTGGGATTAAAGGCGTGTGCCACCACCACTCGGCTTTGACCAGCTTTCTTTAATTAAAGTCTTTTAAAAAGTTATTCTTCAGTGTATGGGCATTTTGCCTGCTGTGTCTGGTGCCTGTGGAGGCCAGAATAGGGTGTTGGATCTGTTGGAACTGGAGTTACAGACTGCTGTGAGCTTCCATGTAGGTTCTGGGAACTGAATCCAGGTCCTCAGTGCTCTTAATGGTGGAGCCATCTCTCCAGCGCCAAGATTCTAATTCTTACTTTTTCTTTTTTTGTAATGTGTTTGAGGGTGTACCACATGTGTGATGGTGTCTGAGAGGCCAGGTGAGGTCGTCAGATCACTGGGAGGTGGAGCTCCTGGGGACTGTGGGAGCCTGGTGTGGGTGCTGGGAACTGAACTCTGCTCATCCTCTGGAAGAGTAGAGGAGCCCTTAACTGCTGAGCCATCTCTCTGGCCACAGCATCATCAACCCACATCCCAGGCAAGCAGCTCCTCTGGGGGTGAGTCCACAGCATGTGTGGATCAGTGGGGTTCCAGGCTGAGCTTACAGCAGCTGGATGGCAGCTGGGAGCTGAGTCTCTGCTGGCTGCATGTTGATAGTGTTGCCCTCTGGTAGCAAGAAGCCGCTGAGGAGCAGGAGATGAAGCGGTTTGAAAATGAGTATGAAGCAGCCCGTAGGGAAGCCATGGAACGGATGAGAGCGGAGGAGGAGAGGAGGCAGCTGGAGGGGAAGCTGCAGGCCCAAGCCCTGCGTCAGCAGATGGAGGAGCTGAAGCAGAAGGAGATGGAGGTGAGGGGAGCCGTCCTGGCCCGAGTGGGAAATGGGCACATTTAAAAGCCTTTCTGAGGCTGGGCGGTGGTGGCGCACGCCTTTAATCCCAGCACTCAGGAGGCAGAGGCAGGCGGATCTCTGTGAGTTTGAGACCAGCCTGGTCTACAAGAGCTAGTTCCAGGACAGGCTCCAAAGCCACAGAAAAACCCTGTCTCGAGAAACCAAAAAAAAAAAAAAAAAAAAAGCCTTACTGAGATCGCAGCAGGGGTGGGGTTCTGTGCACGGATCCCCACTTATAGAGCTGGATGCTCTCCTCTCCTGTGTGTGCTCCTTCACGGCTCTGCTGTGACCCTCCATGGCGTGCTCAGACTTTGGAACATTAACAGCTTAGTGGCACACCTGTCCCCTTGGATCGGGGTTTTCCAGTGGAGCATGCTCTAGCACTCTGTTCCCCTGGTAGCAGGTCTGGGTCTCAGGATGTGAGCCGTCAGGGATTTTGGTCCAGGAGGCTATCTTTGAAACGCTGGTTCCTGAGTCTGCTCTTCAGATGGAGGGAGGCCTCACCTCTTTGGTCTCTGTTTCCCTTTTCCTTAGCCCCAGTGTTTTAGTAACTAGAGATTGCCCATCACTAATTCTAGATCCTAGAGACAGGGCCTGAGCAAGGCTGCTGTGTCCGCTGAGGAAACAGAAGTTACAGTAAGTGTGGACCAGTACATGGAGTCTCTCGGACTGGCTATGCTCTTGTAGTGCTTGCCAGAGATGGTGATGACACATGATGCCCCATCTTCCTTGGGTTTACTATTGTAACCACAGGCAACCAAGCTGAAGAAGGAGCAAGAGAACCTGCTGAAGCAGCACTGGGAGCTGGAGAGGCTGGAGGAAGACAGAAGGCAGATGGCGGCCCTCCGGTGCAAGTCTGAGCTGGGGTGTGTGGGAAGCCTGGGCTCTTCCCTAGAGGGTGGGTCTCTTGTCTTCTCAGACTTGCATGCGGTGTCCCCAGAACCAAAGGGGGTGTGGCCTGATGGAGCAGTTGTCGATTGGTCATGCAGGACTGAAGCTGCTTGGTCCCCACCTTTAGGCGCTTCTTGAGACATCAGTACCACGCACAGCTCCATAGGCGGAGCCAGCAGACCCAGGAGGAGCTGGTGAGTGGACCGACACCCTGGCAGTCCTCATCCTTTGGAGACAGTGTTCTCACTGCTCAGGCCCTGAGCGCGTCCTCAGGAGAATTAAAGCACAGATGGTCCATCTCACTGGCCTGGTCCTTACGTGCTCCTAATGGAAGAAACGCTGGAGGTGGTGCAGATGTTAATTTGCTTACTAGCAATCATTTCACAGTGTGGACACATGGAACAAAGTGCCTGATTCTGGCTCAGTGAGGTGCCAAGCGAGGTTCTTGCCCATCTCCAGAGCTGGCTGCTTTTGTTCACACTCTCCTGTCCGTTCACACCCATAGAGAGGCGGCTCCTCCAGTGTTCAAGTCCCAGTGTCCTTTCAGCTGCGTTGCTCAGCACATTTGTTTTTAGCGAACACTGATTAGGCTTCCTGTCATGTACTTTGATGAGCTTGTGGGTGAGCACACTCAGATCTCCTGGCTGTCTGCCTCCTTCAGTCAGACCATTAGATCTGGTGCCACTATTCTGTCCCCACCCCTGAATTCCCCTCACCTTTTTATTGTAGTGCTGAGTTATGTAAACATAGATAATAAGTCACTTCCTGCCAGTGGGCATTTGGTTTCTGGTTTTCCCATTTCCAGTAGAGCTGCAGTTAGCAGTTTGCATGTGTTTGTGTCCATACACTGCTGTAACCTCTTCAAAGAACTGAGGCCAAATGGCGTTTTAAAATGTGTTCTGCACGTCCAGGGGCATGTGCCTCTGGTGGCACAGGTGGTAGGCAATACCTTAGTGGGAAGCTTCTGGGCCAGTGCAGTGCCTGAAGCAGACCTTGTGGTTACCCAGAAGCAATCCAGCCCCTTCCCTTCTGTCCTGAGAGTGCATCAATTCCTGCATGGCTGCATCTGTGGGACATGCAGAAGGGACTGTGCAGGGAGGCAGGCTCCTCTGTCTGACCACAGCGCAGAACTCACTTGGCCCCACCATCCATGGGTCACACCCCTTCCTCCAGGAGGCAGATGGGCGGATCCTGCAGGCACTCCTGGAGAAGGAAGACGAGCTGCAGCGTGTCCAACTGGCCCGGCGGGAGCAGGCCCTGGCTGATGCAGCCTGGATGAAGCAGGTCATCGAGGAGCAGCTGCAGCTGGAGAAAGCTCGGGAGGCAGAGCTGCAGCTACTGCTGAGGTGAGGGGGCATCTGCTGGCCTCTACTCTGCCTCTGTGAGATGCCCTCAGGTCACTGGGTGGGCTACTACTGTTCTCACACCTCTCCCCTGTAGCTCGTCATCCCCAGGGAACAAGTCTTTGCTAGTAGCTGACGTTATTCAGGGTGGAAGTCACTATGGCTCAGAGTAGTAAGGTGCTCATCTAAAGTCTCAAAACCATGTGAGGAGATTGCTTCTGTCGTAGAAATGTTTATGCTTCTAAGGTCTGTAACATCAGCCTGGACCCTAATGTGCTCCTGAAGACACCCCACGTTGCCTTGGCTGCTCTCCATCCCCTTAGGGCCCAGGGCTGGGACTCTGGCCTCTGTGCCCAGCTTTGGGACCTAAAAGTCTACCTCACAGATGGAAATAGTCAAATAACAGGCAATATGCATGGGTATATGTTGCAGGGGTTTCGGTCCTGCCCGGTTCCTGCAATCATTAAGTCCCAGAGAAATCACACAGAGGTCTACATTAGTTATAAACTGATTGGCCCATCAGCTCAGGCTTCTTATTAACTCTTATAACTTATATTAGCTCATTATTCTTGTCTATGCTAGCCACATGGCTCGTCAGTGAGGCAGTCACATCTTGCTTCTTCTGTGGCTGGGTTGGAACTGCAGAGGAATGGGCTTTCTTCTTCCCAGAATTCTGTTCTCATTGACCCGCCTCTACTTCCTGTCTGGTTGTCCACCTATACTTCCTGCCTGGCTACTGACCAGTCAGCATTTATTTAAAATATAATTGACAGAATACAGACCATTGTCCCACACCAGATATCCAGATAGTGTTATTGGCCCTGACATTCAGCCAAGTGGTGGGTACACAGCCCTTGGAGACCCAAGGAGGTTGCTAGCTGCTGCCAGGTGAGCCAGCAGCCATCCTCGGAGGGTGGTATTTGGGCTTGGGCACAGGTAGTGCCTTCCCCCTCCCGTCTCTGGTCCTATGGTTTTATTTACCTCAGTGCTAAATGTCTGTGGTACTTTTTTTTTTAATTTAAGGAGATGAAATATTAAGTGATGACTAAACTACCACAGAAGTGTTATCCTTGGTGTGGATGTGTTTGCCTGAAGCTTAGCAGCTGTGTGTGCTGTCATCCATTCCTGCCTTTGTTGGTGGTGTAGATCTTCTGTGGTCCCTTCTGTGTCTGTCTAGGGAGGAAGCCAAGGAGATGTGGGAAAAGAGAGAAGCAGAGTGGGCTCGCGAGCAAAGTGCACGGGACAGACTGATGAATGAGGTAATTCCAGCCTGAGGGACTTGGATGGTTATTGGTCCCATGGGTGGGGATGTGTGCAACCCCACTGACTAAATCTGCTCTGGTTATCTTAAGTAGCATTTAAGTCTCTGTGTAAGTAATGCTCAGATGTAGAACAAGAACAAGTGGGCCATCCTTAGAGCCCTCTTCTGTCTCCTGTGGCTCATGCATGGCTTCTTAACTCCATGGGTAGTTCCCACAGTGCAGTTTGAGTTCATGCATTTTCACCAGCACACCTCTTGGCATGCATCAGCCAACACCGTGCGGCTGCAGCTGCAGCCCTTCCTCCCTCCTTGGGTGGATATTCCCTGAGGCACTTGCTGGGCACCTTCATGCAGGAGTACATGTTCCCTGGGGCCAGCAACCAGCAGTGTGCGAGGCGTGCAGGGAACCTGGCTGGGAAGTCTTTGTCAGCCCTGCACGGACACTGCGCTGAAGTGGGCTGGAATGCTGAGTTTTGTGTGCTCCGTGTGTTGCATGTACCCTGTGGCTCCCGATCTTCCTCACTGCAGTCTTCCCTGGTTGTGGCCACAGTGTGTGCCCCGCTTGGACAGTGCAGGTGTCGGGTGTGCCTTGTGGCTTCTTGGTTCCTGGGCCAGGGCTGCTACATCTCACTGCTCTGGGGCAAGGTCCAGGCTCCAAACAGTAGCAGGTGTTTGCTACTTGGAGTCGCAGAGGATGGCGTGACTGCATCCCGTCGGCTGGGCTTGCCATTGGTGGCCTGAGGCTCCTCTCTACCTGTGTAGAGGGCCCCCAGTGTTCTCCCTTCACACTGCTGTGCCCTACAGGTTGCTGTCTTGGCTAGGGTTTCAATTGCTATAATAAAATACATGACTTAAACCAATTTGGACAAGAAAGGGTTATTGAGGTTTAAAACTCTCAGGTCACAGTCCATCACTGAGGGCAGTCAGGGCAGGATCCTTGGGCAGGAGCTGATGCAGAGGCCATAGATGGGTGCTGCTTATTGGCTTGCTCCTCCTGACTGGCTTAGCTTGCTATCTTATACAACTTAGGACCATCTGCCCAGGGGTCGCACCTCCCACAGTGATGCTTCATATTCTTGAACCAGGAAAATGCCCCGCTGACTGGCCTGTAGGCCAACCTTGTAGATGCATTTTCTTGACTGATACTCCTCTAACCAGATGACTCTAGCTTTTGGAGAGTTGGAAACAAACAAAAGTAACCAGGATAGTTGGGATGTCTGGGAAAGAGCAGTGGCCCACACTGGGCCTGTGGCTCAGGTCTGCTGCCTATATGTGAAGACAAGACTGGATTGGTACAGATGCGGATGCAGCCAGTGTGAAGCTTGGACCGGTGTCTTCACCTGAAACGTAAACTTTCGTTTCCCCTTGGCCAGGTTCTGATGGGGAGGCAGCAGCAGATACAAGAAAAGATGGAGCAGAACCGGCGGGCTCAAGAAGAGACCCTAAAACACAGGGAAAAACTCATCCAGAGTCTGGAGGAGGCAAGGCAGTCAGCTCAGCGTGCAAAGGAGGAGAGTGAAGAGCTGAAGTCAGCCAGGAAGCAAGAGCTGGAAGCCCAGGTGCGTGCTAAGGGTGAGGGCAGTCTCCGCAGGTCAGGACACGGGGATGTAGCAGGGCCCACAAGGTTCTCAGGACACTGCAGAACAGAGCTCGGAGTTCTGTGACTCGGTTCTTTGCTCACTCACATCCAAATCCCTTTTGGTTTCTATAGCAGCCCTGGCATTTTAAAAGAATTATGTGTTTGAATATGAGTTTGTCTACTTGTGTGCATTGCCCAAGGAGGCCGGTAGAAGGCACTGGATCTCTTGAAGCTAAGTCACAGGCAGGTGAGAGCCACTCACCTGAGGTTGCTAGGAACTGAACTCGGCTCATCTGTAAGAACAGCTTGTTCTAACTGCTGAGCCATGTCTCTGTGGCACAGGCTCTATTCTGGTTCCTTAGTCTCTGTGGGGACCATGCTGATGTCACGGTTACTTTTTCCTATCCCGTTGCTTTCCAAACACACGGCTGCACATAGAGTTTTTACAAGGTCCACAGCACCGTCTCCATGGCCTCAGGTTCCCATCCTGGCTGCTGGCACTTGCCATCTGCCTCCTTGCTCAGAGGCAGGGCTCTGCCCCATGGGCCTTGTCTCTAGTGATTCTGTTCTTGATGTCCAGGTTGCAGAGCACCAGCTCCAGGCTTGGGAAGCAGCCCAGCAGGTGGAGGAGGAAGAGGAGGAGGTCAGGAGGGCAGAACAGCTCTCCGATGCTCTGCTACAACAGGAGGCCAAAACCATGGCTGAGGAGGGCTACCGGCCCAAGGTAGGCACCCACCAGGTGACTGGCCACCACGGCCCCATCCTGGGCTCTCCTGTCCCTCCCTTGTGTCTGTCTTCCCACTGGTTCTAGACTCAGTACAAAGGCCATTCCTTGACTGGGCCTTAAATGGTCCGAGTGGTTTTGCTCTGGTTCCTGCTGTTTCCTCCTTTGCAAAGACAGAGGGCCTGATTGCTGGTCTTGTACCTGTCCACCCTGTTGGACAAAGTATGATCTAGAAGAATGATGGCCATAGCTGATATCAGGTCCCAGTTGCCCAGTGAGGCCGGGAAACTGAGATGCCGACTTGGCTGCCTCCCCTTTCCCTCTGCTTCCTCTCTTTCTATGCAGTTTTTTTTTTGTTTGTTTGTTTTTGTTTTTTGTTTTTTGAGACAGAGTTTCTCTTTAGCTTTTGGAGCCTGTCCTGGAACTAGCTCTTGTAGCCCAGGCTGGCCTCGAACTCACAAAGATCTGCCTGCCTCTGCCTCGTGCGCCACCACTGCCCAGCCTTTTCTGTGCATTTTTATGTGTTGTTCCTGAGTGACTTGTGTAAGCCCTGAGCAGGGCACCTCGGAGGCTACCATGCCTGTTGTGAGGGACCTGCTGACTAGGCTCTCTGGAGCCTATGGAGGGACTCGGGCCACCTGGCCTCTGGCATTCTGAGGGGTGTGTGCTGCAGAGAAAGTGTGCTGCTGCTTCCCTGTCAGAGTGAGTGGCTGGGGTGGAGTAAGATTCTTCCATTTGCTGTAGGACTTCAGAGTTCCACCAGCAGAGGGCTCCAAGCACAGGGAACAGCATTTCCAAAGTCACTTGAGCAGGCACCAGCATGCCTGGGTCAGGCCTTCACAGGGCACACAGAGTGCTTCACTTGTGGCTCAGAGTCAGGGCTTTCTCAGCCGGAAGTGAAAACTCAATCGTGTGCTCCTAATAGAGCAAGAGGTCAGTTCCCAGAGTTGCAGACTGTTGATCTGATAAATGATATGCTTTTTTTTTCAGCCTTATGGACACCCCAAAATTGCCTGGGACTGACGTTAAGCACACGGAAGGATGCCAACTCGATAGGGAGCTCCAGACGTTTGCACAGTGCTGTTCTGGCCAGGGCTCGGGGCGCTGCTGGGTAGTTTGGGCATGCCTGTTCAGGTACATCCTGGTCCAGCTAGATGTCAAGATACCTTAGGTATGCAGCACCCAGTGAGCACCCTCCCCTGCTTTCCTCACCCAGACAGACTCATGTTTGCAGCGCTGTCCAGAGGTTGTACAGTGCTTTTAAAATAGATTTTAGACCTACTAAGAACAAGTGGTATTCCCAGGACGGGATGTGTAGGTTCCCCTCGTCACGCCTGTACATGTCAGCTCTAGGGAGGACCAGCCAGAGAGAGGAGGGAGCCTGTCAGGGTTTAAAGTTGCCGTTTAATAAGTTGTTCTGTTGAAGGTAGACTTGTAGGTCTTGGTGCAGTTATTTCAGGTTATTAGTTGCGGAGCCCCGAAGGATCATGTGTGTATTCTGTAAGAGCCTGGCTGCCTGGGCGTCAGGAGTAAACGGGTGACAGAGAAGCTCCCTGTTCTGGAAGTGTTGTGGGAATTCCCGTGGGGCTGGGGTGTGGAAGGCTTCCCTTGCAGCCTATGCTCCTCAGTCTAGCCCCAGCCCCAGTTCCACCAGAAAGAAACGAATCCCAGAGAGCATTAGAACACATGCCACCCCGAAAAGAGTCCTCAAGGTCACTTGATGGGCGAGCCTGGTAAAGGCAGGGGCGATACTAGGTCCTCCAGAGTCTGGGAAAGGCTTGTGTGTAGCCCTGTGGGAATCATGTGCCCAGAGGCGGCGTGTGACCCTGGAGAACTACAGATCAGCCCATCCCCCTGCTGTTGGACCCATGTGCACAGTTCCCAACTCACTTCTGCAGAGAAGCTGTGATCTTTGTAGCATCAGTGGTATTTTTATGACTTGTACTTTTCCATGCCCTTCCTCTGGGATTCAGTTTTCATTATTGTATTCAAGATTCCATACCTCAGTAAACTCTAGCTAATTATAGGGCATTGTCTCTGGTTACAGAAACAGCCAAGGTCTGCGGGCTGTCGCTTCTTCCCTCCCCCTGTGCAACCCATCCTGTCTCTTCATTTCTCACTATGGTTCTCGGATGTGGCCCCTGAGCAACATTTTCATTAGGCACTTGTGAGTTACCCGCCTTTTCAAATGCTCACTAATTGTGAACTAAAGCACAGGCTTTCACTGCTGTAGGAGGGTACTTAGGAGGCCAGTGCATACAACCACATCACGGGTCTTCCCCTGGTCACATTTCATAGATTACATTCACTTTTCTTGTGAAAATGGTACACTCTCCCTTTATTTCTTTGTTTTTGAGACACCGTTTTTCTGTGTAGCCTTGGTTATCCTGGAACTTACTTTATATAGACCAGGCTGGCCTTGAACTCACAGAGATCTGCCTGCCTCTGCTTCTGAAGTCATGGGATTACAGGCATGCACCACTATGCCTGGCTTTCCCCTCATATTTCTATGGGAACCACAGAACATCACTAATGGTTCTATACTGCTCCAGGCTAGACCCCAAGTGGCCAGACACTGCACACAGGTGATTGAAGGTTTATCGGACAAACATTGTTTTTACTATCATTAAAATGATGTCCCACTAGTTCTCTATGTTGTTTTATCATCATTTGTTTGTGCATGCATGCGTGCTTGTATATGTGTATACACACGTACTTTTGTGTGATGTGTGCAGGTGGGATTAGAGACACCTGTGTGCAGTCACCTCTCTCCTACCTTTATGAAGGTCCTGGGAATTGAACTGGGACCGTCAGGCTTGTGTGGCAAGTGCCTTTAATGCTGAGCCACCTCTCTGACCTCTGTTTTTAAATGTTTTAAACATTTCCCCTACAAACAGAGTCAAGCTGCTTTTTCTGAATTCAGAGCTGTCTTGTTCTTGTGGACAGCTCATGCCTCTAACTGCCAGCGTGTTTGTAGGTGCGTACAGTCATACTGAGGGCAGCAGCGTCCTGCGAGAAGTGTGGGACTTAGTCATTGTGCAGACGGACTTCTTCAAGCCAACGCTGGCACCTAGTACAGTCCTCCGCGCCTGTTACTGACATGTCATTGTGTAGCACATGACCCTGTTTGACTTAAAATGGTGCAAGATTCCTTCAGTAGGTTCCTCTCCCATTCAGTAATAGAGATGGGTTGCAGGCACTGTGGCCATGGAGTGATGGGCGCTATGCAGCCTGTCCTCTTTGCTGCTCTCAGCCGCAGCTCCCGAGGGACTCAGACAGTGGATCTAGCCACAGGCATATGGACGGCAGTGCGTGAGACAGACCAGGTTTCTGTGTAGCCTTGGCTGTCCTGGAACTCTGTAGACGAATCAGAGATTCACCTGCCTCTGCCTCACCTGTCTGGGATTAAAGGCGTGTAGGGTGTGACACCACTGCCTGGCCACAGCCCGGTTTATGGACAGAAAGTGCTTTCCTGCCACCTAGGTTTTAGGTAGCTTTCAGTTGAAAAACACTGGCCCTTACAGTTCTCCATGGCTTGGCCTGGGTTCAGCCATGTGGAGTTTGACACCATTGTCTTTCAGGAAGGGGACATTACTTTTATGATCACCAGGACACAGTCACATGCTTCTCTGAACACTTCTACAGCTCCTTTGTTTTCAGTTCACATAGCTGAGTGCACAGATACACTGTTTGTTTTTCGAGACAGGGTTTCTGTGTAGCTTTGGAACCTGTCCTGGAACTAGCTCTGTAGACCAGGCTGGCCTCAAACTCAGAGATCTGCCTGCCTCTGCCTCCCGAGTGCTGGCATTAAAGGCCTACGCGACCACGGCCCAGTACACTGTTGTTTCTTTACTCATTTTTCTTTGGCTCCACCTTTTTCTATTGAAATTGGCTTTTCTAAAGCTGCTTGCATGACTCTGGATGATCAGGTCCCACATCTGCAGCTCCACGTCTGCAGGCCCCACGTCCTCAGCTCCACGTCTGCAGGGCCCACGTCCTCAGCTCCACGTCTGCAGGGCCCACGTCCTCAGCTCCACGTCTGCAGGGCCCACGTCTGCAGTTCCACGTCTGCAGGCCCCACATCTGCAGCTCTTTTGTGTTTCTTTCCCTAGTCACAGTAGGCAGGGCATCTGTGAGAGTCCCCACTCTGGGCCATACTGTCTGTCATTCACGCCACTTGATTCGGAAGTGGCATCGAGACCTGACAGGCCATGGCACTGCTTCTGGCTTCCAGCTCACATAATCGCTTCTGAACCTTTCTAGGCTGTGGATAGAAATTGCTTTCTCAGGGACCAGAAAGATGGCTTAGTGGATAGAGGCTCTTGTTGCCAAGCCTAATGATTTCAGCCCTCAAGAACCATACGGTGGAAGGAGAGAACAGACATGCACACACGGAAGGCAGGAAGTGAGCATCTCTGAGCACACCTACAGTGACACTAGCTTCTTCCAGTTGTCACCCCAGAAGTGCAGCCCTGAAGGGTTAAGCCTTGACACCTCCCGGGCCTTTCAGGATGGCATGAGGCAGACCTCTGGTTTTCAGTAGCTTCCACATCAGTAGCTCATGGAATCGCAGCCTCACTTCCAATTCCTACATTCTCCACCACAGAGTTACAAAGTGCCTGGGTCCCTGCTCAACAGTCACCAGGTAAGTTTAGACTTCATCACAACCCAGAAACCCATCTGCCTCTGGGTTCTCAGCTAAGTACACAGTTGACAGCAACCTGGGGTCCCCGAGCCTCCCACCTCAGCACTGTTCCAGATGGACTTCCTCCACCCCACCCGTCTTCTCACGCTGCTGTTGGACCTTTTACAGACACATACCTGGCTTGTAGGGGCCTTCCAGAAACCCTCCTGGAATGTGCCTTCTACATCCTGGCCCAGGAAATAGCCTGGGACAAAGACACGGCTCACTTACTAAGGTGCCCAACATAGGCCTTTGGAGTCTGGGGTGCTACATATTCACCAAGACAGCACCAAACTTACAAACCAAGTTCTAGAGACTAGTCAGGCCTGGGTAGGTTAAAAAGTTTCTGGAAAGCATTAATTATGGAATTCCAGTTTTAAGGAAACAATATGCACTGTGGTGATTTCTAAAAGGATAAATGGTATTTTTTATTTTATATTTATTCTGGCGTGTGTTTTCCCATCCTAGTTTATGTGATACTGAAAATGGAATCTAGCCAGGGCTTCGTTGATGTTTGGCAAGCACTCTACCAACAGGGCCGCATCCGTATCCACACTGTTCTCATTTGGGTCTTAGTTTGCCACAGAGAACAGCTGTAGCCTTTGGATGTAATTTTAAAAATAAAACAGCTGGTGATGGCTCAGCACATGATAGCACTTGCTGCCGAGTCTGGCCGCTGGGTCTCCGGGAGCCACAGAGAACAGAGTCCGGCAAGTGTCTCCTATAAAGAAAAAAAGCATGATGTAAAAACATGATGCAGACACTGGAGACAAAGTTATGAAGTATGAACCAAACCCAGCTCCTATGGGAAAATTCACAACTGTCCTGTGTGAGTTGGGAGTTTCCTGTCAGGGCCAGGCCCCTGCCTCTGAGCACCGGGATGAGACTACATGGAGTGTATGCCAGCCTCAGACGGTCTTGCCACGTGTTCACCAAACTGGCTGGAGAGACACACAAGCTTTGTTCAGCTGCCCTGAAGTCTAGAAGATGGGGGGCCCACAGGTCTTGGAAAGACTGCTTGGGTCCCTCACCGGGTACTGGGTTCACAAGAGGCCGCTTCACAATCCTGCAGATATGCAGCCATGCTCAGTGAGGGAGGACACACCAGCTCTCCCAGGTTCTGGTTCCAGTCAGTGCTCAGCACAGAGCAACCAGATCTGCTGTCAGTGAAACAAGGAGTATGGAAATGTAGGCCATGGGGAACTTCAACAGGGAACTCAGAAGACTTAGCCTTCCAGGGGATGCCTTCTGTGTCTCTGCCAGGGGTGTGGGCAGAATCCTCCCCATTTTAATTAATCCTCCCACTCACACCTCATTCTCTGCCTTGCCTGGGGATGCCCCTCCACTCAGGATGCAGGAGCCTGGCATGGAGTGGGGAGGAGGAGCTTCTTTCACCAGCTTCTGTCAACACCCTGTGGAATCTATGCCTCAGACTTCCTGCTGGTGAACTGGGCAATGTCCTCACAGAGACCGGTGTCTAACAGCACAAGGGATGCCTCGGTGTGAAACAACCAGAATAGATGAGAAATCTGGGGGAAATGAGGCACTGGCAGACAAAGCAGTCTGGGGGTTGGGAGCCAGTCTGGACTCCCTCTATGCCTCTCCCTTTTTGGCTCCAGGCCTGCTGTCTTTATACTGGATGTCCACTCGCCTGGGTAGAGACCCAGGGTTCAGAGCACAGGCCTTGTACTCTGAGCTGCCCTACCACTGCCTGTGTTCACAGGCCTGAGCCTCAGGCTTCTCATCTGCAGAATAGGGAGGTTTCCATTCCTAGTTCCTGGGTGTAGAAGTGGCGGGAGGCTTCAGATGGTACTGGAGTAGTAGTACCAAAGTGGGGCTCTGGAAAGGGACTGAAGGAAGATGCCAGTGTATGGACTGCAATTTCAAAATGTGCCTATCTCTTAGGGCATGAGATGGAGTTTACAGAGTAGGTAAAGAGAAGAAGCCAAGGCTAGCAAAGAAGCCAAGGCTAGGAAAGAGAAGTCAAGGCTAGCAAAGAGACGAGGCCAAAGCTAGGTGAGTGTCCGCGTGGGCTTTTGAAGGAGAGGCTGACCAAGGTGCTACCGGCTTTTTGTAGGCAAGAGGCTCTGGAGTCCCTGGAGAGATGCCTCACTTGTGAGACTAAGCTCTGAGTGAGTGTGGGCAGTTTGGGAACCTGGGAAGAGAGGAAGCTATGGGGTGTGTGGGATGGGGAGCAGGATCCAGGTGTGTGGAGTTGAGGTCATGTCTGCTCTTTCAGAGACCGGCTTCACAGCTGACGCCATGCACAGGTGGAAGGGCTTGTAGTTGGGTTGAAGCAGAACAAAGAGCCATGGTTAGAAGGCAGAGGCAGGTACCCTCCAGGACTTGTTCCTGGACAACCCCATACTCCTGACCTGCCGGGTAGCAGGCAGGTCCCTTGGGTCCCCTCTGTGAGGTGGCCTGTGCTTGGCCTACAGACGGAGGACATGTTCACACAGTTCTGAGTCATGGCCAAAGCTCAGCAGGCCTTTCTGTTGGCCTCGGTGACCAGATAGTCCAGGTGCAAGGGCCTGAGGAGCTCAGGCAAACCCCGCTGGGGGAAGCCCAGGCTTTGGGGCACAAGCTGACAGCTGATAGCCATTTGTTTAAGCAGTCCCAGGGGTACCCTGTGAGTGGGGCTTTGAGGCGCCCAGAGCTCCTGTCACTGGCTTCTTTGCCACATTCTCAAAGATGCCTCAGTCTTATGAACCATTTGATCCCTCACCTTCCCCAGGCGGGGGAGTCTGCCTCCCTGGGTGCTGCTTTCTTCTGTCAAAGGAAATAAATCTTCTCTCATCGGCTGAGCATGTCTGTGGGTGTGTATATGGCCCATACATCCATGGGGTTAGAGGGTAACTCACAGAAGCTGCTGTACTCTACCATGCGGGTTCTGGGTTCAAACTCAGGTTATCAGGCTTAGAGGCGAGTGCCTTTACTGGCTATCTCACCAGTACTTCAAAGAACTGAGCAGTGCCTGACATAGTCAACAGCAAGCAGCTGGAACTCTAATGCCATGGTCAAGAGCTGGGGAAGTTGCTGTGTGGCGCAGACTTGAGTGTCTACAGCAGTGTCTTTCAGTGTGGCACAGACCTGCAGCAGCAGCCCCGGAGGCACCCACATAACTAAGCCAGCCTAGCAGGGTCTGTAGGCCTTCTTGGGAGCCTGGCTCAGGAAGCACTCTGGGTGTGTGCTGTTGGGTGTGACCTGTGGGTTGTGGGCTCTCCTAAGCTGTCCTTCCTAGCAAGCTGGGAGTAACATCCCACCTTTCTTAAGACTTCACCCCGAGAGGCCCAGCGATAGTCAAGTATCCCCTCCTCCTTCCACCTGGAACTACCAAGCCACTCCTCCAGAAGACTAGGTGGCCCTGTCAAAGCCAAGTGCACAGCCCCTATGCACGCTGAAAGTGAAAACAGACTGCTGGCCTTTGGCACGAACTAATTCTATTACCTGCCTGCCTGCTGGGAAGGAGGGAGGGCATCTGAGTTGGGCTGGCTTGGGATGACCTAAACATGGAAGGGGTAAGTGTACCAGGATAGGTATGATGGCACATGCCTGTAGTTCCAGTGTTCAGGAAGCAGAGGCAGGAGGATGACAGTTCAAGGCACTCCTGAGCTACATGTTGAGTCCCTGCCTCAAACACAAAACAAAAAGGCTACATGCTAGGCAACAGGGAAGAAAAAAGACTAATCTGGGTGCCGCAAGGTAGGGAGGTTTAAGCCACCACCTCTTCTTAAAGATCCAGTGACATGGAAACTTGCCCCCACCCAGGGGCTGGAAACACTCACTAGCTGGAGGGAAGCAAGATGACCACAGACATTTAAGAGACTGTTTATTGCATAACTGGCAGGCACAAACTCCAGCACGACTTTACATGAGGGAACAGTAACTTCAGGGACAGGATGTTTAATGACGAGAAACAAGTGCGGGCGAACGAGCTCCGCAGGTAAACACTGGGTGAGATACGTCTCATTTCGTCTATGCAGCATTTTGCTTTGTAAGAGCATGGGTCATATTCAATGAGGACAGGAAGGAAAGGACTGGACTGCCAGATGTAGAGGGTAAAAATGTGCTCTTCTCAGTCTGGGTTCTGTGACCAAGTCACTGGGGTAGGGTAGCACCCCTCACATTGTGCGATTATAGTCCCAATTGTGTGCAACACTGGACTCAGTCTTTGGCAAATAAGAACCGTCATGGTGTCTTCTCCAAATGGAGCGCGGGGCAGGGTCTGCTCATCAATAGGTCCTTCGTCCTCTCTGTCTTGGGAAGTGGGATATGCAGGAAGGAAGGCAGAAAAGGGAACAAGGAACAGAACAGCCGGATTGGATGCAGAGCTGACCTGTGCAAGGCAATGGGACCCACAAGCGAAAACCAGCCAGGACAAGCGTTGAGACAAGATGCATTTGCCTATGGGAGTAGAATGTTCTGATCCCAGGTCTCAGGGGCTCCAGGCAGGGCACCTCCTGCTGTTTCCCTGGCCTCCGCCCGGGAGCTTCAGCCTGAGGAGGACTCAGGATTGACTGTGGATTCTGGTGTTCTTGACAGCAGCTGGCAACGCTGGACTGGCCCCACGTTCTTTCATTTTCTACAGAGTGTCCTCTGTGGCAGGTCCTTGACTCTAACAATTCTCTTCTGAGAAGCTTCCAACAGAGGCCTATCCTCCCTGGGGATTATGGGAACCAGCTCTGCAGAGCCTGCCAGGAGAGCAGTAGAGTCCTTGCAGCATGCAGACAAGCTTGTCCGAGACAACGCCCAGGCTCAAGCTGGCAGGCCCCTTTCTGAAAGGCAGTCCCGGGCATCCGGCAGTGGTGTGGCATTTTGGGTCCTACAGACAGCTTCTGGAGTGCTGGCTCTTTCCCATGCATGCAATGCAGTGACCTGCAGAACCTGACTGTGGTGGCACTGTTTGGGAGGTGACCTGCATCTTGATCACTCCCACAGAATCTAGGGTTGGCTCAGAGGCTACTGCTGGTGGCCATGTTGCAGTTTACGGACCGCAGCAGAGGCTATGAAGAGGCAGCCTAGAGGCCACAGCTCACTTCCGCTTGTTGGGTGGCATGTCTGGTTTGACTGTTCACATTTCAGCTAGAAAAATGGCAAAAAAAAAAAACAAAAAAAAAACCCAAATTCCTGTTATCCTGAAAAACCAAAGCTTTAGCAACTACAGGTTGCTGTCCTTGCAGGCTGGGCAGGGCTCCCCAGCTGCTCCCCTGCTGTATCCTGGTGTATGCCTGGCCGGCTTCATAGCCATGACTGCCTGTTCTCTCAGGTCAGGGCCGGAGCTCCACCCAAACAGATGTGGTAAGGTGGGAAGGGGATGGGCTGCAACATTCACAAGAAAGAGCCTGAAGTAAACACCAGTGCTGCTGTGGCCTAGATGTCAAGCTCTGTGCTTACAGCCCTATGGGAGACCTGCAGTTAGCAGAGCGCTGAGGACTAACCCTGCAGTGCCGCAGGCAGGGGGCCCACTCTCCATCCCTGCAGTGCCGCAGGCAGGGGGCCCACTCTCCATCCCTGCAGTGCCGCAGGGGGTCTACTCTCCAAGTACCAGTGAGGTGAAGGGAGGACACTGAGCCATTATGTCTTACCTGGGAAGACATCCTTCAGGAGGAGGAGACATGTGAAGCTGTGAGGGGTCAAAGGATGAAGGGACTGCGATGTCTGCCCCTTGCAGGAATGCCGACACCGGTCTGCAAGAACAGGCCCGGGTTCTTTCTGCCTGCCCTAAATTCTGAGTGAATTGTCTGGTTTGGGGGAAAGGTAGGTCCCTGACAAGGGGTGCTCTTGCTCTGAATGTGGCCAACTGGAACCTGATGTAGAAGGGGATTCGTAACTACTATTTGGACATTATGGAGACTTCAGCATGACGGTAAAATCTTTATAGATAGAAAATCAAGATAAAAATATTAAATAACACAACACTTAACATGATACAAAAGTTAGAAATGGGTCATTTCCTTGTCTCTCCCAAGAGACGCACTTTCTCTAGGAAGAGGCAAGGACCCTGCTCTCCACACATGCCTAGAGATACCCCAAGTTCTGAGACTCTGCGGCAGGATGGAAAAATCTACTTATTGCACGATGCTTGGAAGAAACAGATAACATTGACTTTTTTTTTTTTTAAATCCAACTCTCTTAAGAAAATGTTTACTAAAAATATCAATTATAGTTTTCGCCATAGGTAGAGAGTTTTAGGGGCTGGGGAGTTGCGCAAACTAGGAACAATGGCGTTTAAACACATCCGGTCATGACACTAAGTGCTTGGTGACAGCACAACAGACAGGAGCTAAGCTGCGAACAAATAAGGCGATGGTTAAATTACAGTCAAAACTCTGTTAGAAAACATGCAAAAATAATACTGAGATTTTTTTTAAAAAAGTTTCAAATCATCATTAAATGTTTTTTGTAAAACTCTGAAGAGTTCATATCTAAGCTGAAGCCGGACTCTCAGAAGCTAGAAAGTGGGGCAGTGCCCTGCACTTCAGCTGTTGTTCTCTTTGGTGGTGATTGTGACCAGCTGTTTGGCCGCCTTGGCGATGTCATAGGCACACTGGATGACCTGCTGTGTGACCAACTGCACATCCGCAGGCAAGCTCGAGTCTCCCGGGAGGGCCTTTCTGCACTCCGACTGAAGCCGGTAGGCACTGGACGTCAGTAACCGGAGGGAAGTCCTCACCATGTCAGACTTGGGTTTCTAAAAGGAAGAGTAAAGCTGTTTGCTGTGGGCCATCCAGCAGTGAGGAGTGCGTCTGCCCCTGAGAGCAACCGCAGTTGTACTGTAAAGTCCAACATTTTTAAGCTGGGTATTTTAAACATTACCAGCTTTGCAAATCATGGCCTAAGGAGTAAAGAAATGCTTACATTTGAGAAGAATTTTAGTAGTATGTGCTATTTTAAGGTATTTAAAAAGATAATCTTGGGCTGGAGAGATGGTTCAGAGGTTAAGAGCACTGGCTACACTTCCAAAGGTCCTGAGTTCAATTCCCAGCAACCACATGGTGGCTCACAACCATCTGTAATAAAATATGGTGCCCTCTTCTGGCCTGCAGGGACATATGCAGGCAGATCACTGTATACTTAATAAACAAAAATCTTTAAAAAAAATAAAAAGATAATCTTGTAGGCAATATATCCTAAACTTTGTTCTATTGCTTTGCCTTGTGGCACCTGACTTAAATATCCACATCTTATTAAAACCAATATTCGGCCTGGAGGGATGGCTTAACCATTAAAGGCTAGGCTCACAACCAAAAATATAAAACCGATATTCATGCATAGTGAAAACATCTCAAAGCCCTATTAAGAGGATGTATTTAAAAACCATGTGCTACAAAACATAAGAAAAAGATGATGGGCTGCCGTACAGCTCTATAGGAGACAGTCTGCCTAGTATGCACAGGGCCCTGGGTCTTATACCAGCACCCTGCTCCTCACCAAAGACAATATAAGGTCAGGAAGCAATTCTGAGAAACTGACTGGAAGGGAACGAGTAGGAAGTGACTTACTTTGGGGAACAAGGCTGCCATCTCGGTAACAGCAACATGTATTCTCTCTGAGCAAGGAATGTAGCTGTAAGATAGTGAAGAGGTCACGGTTTAGAGGTGGACAGTGCTCAGGGCCAGGTGGGTTCCATTTCCACTCATTAGTGAAGGGGCTTAAGCTGTGGCTGGCTGTGTGCACCCCAAACAGCAGGCACGCGGCTACAAAGCAGGTTCTTCTCCTTTCAGGAACCCATATCCACCCTGATAACAGTCCCCACGCCTGAAATCTGTGCTGTGTGCTCTGGGCATCAGAGATGAAGACAAGCACACATGCCCAGCCTGCTCCCTTATTTCTCGTAGCTATCTTCCAGATTTCTAGAGAGAGGAGCAATGGTCCCATGCCAAGGCCCATAGAGGTGAAGAATAAAGGACTGAAAAAATACCTTAAATTCTAATTGATGTCTGCACTTCACTATCTACATGCTATCTGCTTGGCCATGAACATGCATACAGTTCCTCTTGTTAGGAGGTGACTGCATCACATTTGCATTTATAAACAGGCATGGTGGTCTGACTTGTGAAGAGAAAGAGAAGAAGCAAGCCCCGGCTTTATGCAGGACTCTTATTTTTAGCACCTGACGGAGCACATGGGACGACTCACTGCAGTACACCCGAGGTCTATGTGCTACCAGGTGTAGAGGGACAAACACAAACTGATGGGGTTCTTAATGCAACCAAGCCGTGGCTATGTGTTCAGGACTCCCCCAATGCCTTGGAGGGACATGGCACCAAGAAAGTACATTTGGAGGCATTTTCTGCAAAGAAACACAGCCGAGACTGCTGCAGGTTTGGCTTGACAAAGCTGTCTGCACCACTGTAACCACCACAGACTCAAGGCCTCAAGTAACATTCTTTCCTTGCGTTTTTAAAACCATAAAACTGACTTCTGACTAAAGACTATCAAAAGTTGTCTTTATTTCTAATTTTATATTAGTGAGTGTGTGTATAGAAACATGACCACAAGCAAGTGAAGCTGCAGAAGAGCTGGGGGTGGGGGAGGGAGGTAAGGGGAACTTGCTTCAGGCCACTAGAAGCAAGATGGAGGTGTAGAGGTGCAGCCACCCTAGGTAAACTTAAGAGATAAATCCATATGACAAGGAAGCAGGGGAAAGGTGAGGCTGTCATTAGCGCAGCACCAAGTACTCTGTGAGAGCACAGAACACCAAATAATTAAGAAAAAGTAAATCCCCTAAGCCACTCTAGCTTTAAGTCAGAAGCATAAGTCAATGATTTTGAAACAATCATTTCCTCTCTGGTCTTCAAAGGAAAGGAGCGCAAATCATAACAGGTGCTGAATGCATATCTATGTAACAAATCTTCCTAAAGTGAAGCAAACAGCATACTGCAATCTTTGAAGTACACTCTCAGGGTGCATATTTCTGACAACTACCAGAGAGCGGTGAGTGCAAGGGCAGCTTGAAACCCCAGCCGTACATTAACCACGTAAGGGATCACACACAGAGCACCCCACGGACTGGAAGCAGTCGCTCCAGGAGTGTTTCTCATGTGCGATCCCTTATCTCTGTCAGGCAAAGCTGTGGGAAGCTGTGGGCACCCTGCTCTATGCAGGGGGTCGGGGGAAGGCACAGCCTCCTCCTGCCAAGTTAACGCGCACAACTGTGTGCGCACAGGGAGCCAGTCTGCTCCAGAGCGGCCTCCTTCAGGGTGCCTTCTGTCTGGAAACTTAGTCCCCAAGGGGAATCCTAGCAGCAGCAGAGGCCAGAAGAATCACCTTCAAGTTGCGAGGTGGTTTCCTCTCCTGTCCCCAGTACATTGCAGTTTTATTTCTAGGTGATTTATTTTCAGATTACTTGGTAACATGATGAAAATAAAAACACCATCCTAAAAACCCCTAATTCAAGACAACCACATTGTACTTAAGTTTCCATCCACCCTGAAGGCAGAATGGGGCTCATGCAGGCCTGCTGGCACAGGGGCTCACTCAGTTCAGCTGCAGCTCATACCTGTCGTGTTTGTTCTCCTGCGCTGCTCTTAGGAGCTCTTGGATGTTTTTGGTGATCTGTTCAGTCTTCCGGATGACATCTTCTGTGCTGGGGAGTGTGGGGCTGGGGACCAAGTGGGGTTCTGCTATGTCTGGCAATGAGCCATCACCCTGCCACATCATACTCCTTTGCCGTCCCTTTCGGTTTGACCTGTGGACAGTTAAGAATGACGAAGCAGGACAAGTGCTCATTAGCTGTTTCTGGGTTTCCTTCCTCCTGTTTACCTGGAGTCACGGCAAGCCCTGCTTATCACCAGCACCTACAGCCACTCTAAGGCCTTTCCTTTTGTCCTGGGTTGGAGTCGGGGCTGCTAAACAGTTATCCCCAGGCAACAACAGCTTCAGATTGTAGCTGACATCAGCATGGCGGTACAGCATTGGTGCAGCACAGCAGATACTGTGACCCACAGGAAGGTAGAACGCGCTGGCACAGGGCACACATGCAGCAGATACTGTGGATCCACAGGAAGTATAGCATGCTGCCACAGGGCACACACGCAGCAGATATTGTGGACCCACAGGAAGTATAGCACGCAGGCACAGGGCACGTGTGCTGAGTACAGAAGACACACAATTATGACACCAGGAAACTAAAGCAGCTTAAGACCTTAATGGTCTGAAGAAAAAGTGTTGAAAGTGGCTAAGTAAGGCCTGCTGTGTCTGTACTAACAGCCCCCTCCCTGTGTTCTCTTGCACATACACTGTGTCTTCTGGCTCAGTGTCAAAGGGAGTGTTGTCATAGTCACTCTCCGGTGTGCTGTTCTGCTTCTCCAGTCTGGATGCCTACAAAAAGAGAAGGGGACCCCATTAGTTTTGAGCATTAGCTCCTTCCTCAGTCTTCCCATGGAAGCATTCCTGTCAGGCTGTTTCCTTCCTACCCAGAACCCAGTTGGGACAGCACCAGCCCTTTAGTGGAAACATTAAGAGATGAGTGAATGCTGGGTCCATTTCTCCTCAGCTCACCAGAGGCTCCCTGAACAGACACACGCGCTGACAGAGGCACACACGCAACCTCTCATTTAGTTTTCAACCCAATGGAATGAGATGCAGTAAATTACGAACACACCAGCACTTTTCTAAAGACACACCTCAGAGCTAGAAGCTAACTGAGGACCAAGAGCTAGGTGTTCAGCCTCAGGCAGAGTCTGCTGGAGGTGTCAAGCCTTCTGCAGATCCCCACATTACTACAGGTTCCGGAAGTCTGGATGACTGCTGCTAAGAACTGCCTTCAGGGATGGTTTTATGAGCCCTTAAGAAAGCTAGCCATGCGCCCTGTGAACCAAATGGATTAGCCAGGTATGACTCTTGTTTCCCAAAACATTTACCTCTGAAGATGCAGAGATTCAGTATAACTGAAGGTTCAAAATGGGCTGTAGATTCAAAGTAGGAATCCCTAAAAACATTGCAAGAGAATGGCAGTGCCATTAAAGGCAGGGCCTCTCAGTGTGACAAGGTGTGGCAAGGACCACATCTCCTGGAGGAGAAACCATCGCTCGGTGCTCATCTTCTCATGTGTGACAATCCCCTATGTAGAAATGAGCATAAACCATTGTAAAATCTACACCAATTACTTATTGCCTGCTTCTAGCCATGCACAGCCAGGGGGCTGAACTGGTGCGGGAGCATGTGGCAAAGGCTACAGCTATAAAGGCTTAGACACATGAGACAGTGTAGTCTCATCCAGAAAAAATGGCTGCTAGAGGAAGCTGGTTTGAGGAAGTCTGCCTAAGGTCTGTGGTTTGGACAGCTTCAAGGTGGGGTGCTCCTGAGTCCCGTCACACTCTGCCTTCTTTGTCTGTCTGCTGAGGTCCTTTATATTTCCTCTTGGATGTCCCCACCCCTGCTCCAGAAGACACTAGGGTTGACTTCCTTTTTTTTTTTTAAATTGTTGTTTTGTTTTTTTGAGACAGGGTTTCTCTGTGTAGACCTGGCTGTCCTGCAACTAGCTCTGTAGACCAGGCTGGCCTCAAACTCACAGAGATCTGCCTGCCTCTGCCTCCCGTGTGCTAGGATTAAAGGCATCCACTACTGCCCAGTTTAGGGTTGGCTTCTTAATATAAACTTTCTTTTCCACTCCAATTCATCTGGTAAACGACTAAGTGTTGGCTTGGAACCTTGTGAGATTAAAGCTAAATTTTTAAGCTCCTGTTCACTGCTGCAGATTTTAATCCGGCTCAAGTCAGTGTCTTACCAACACTAGAAGCCTGGGTGGCAGACAGAGGGGGTACCACATTTAGGACAGGGAAGTGAAAGCTGAATCTTGTGGGCCTGATCTCAGAACCCTAACTCCCTAAGACCTTTGCTACCTTTTACAGGGAATGTCTGACTAATCTTTATTTATTTTTTTAATTTTCAAACATATATGCACACAAACATATGGACACACCAAATACATCTGCACACACACAAACATTTATACATACACAAACACACGCACACACACAAACTCCATTTTAATTATGCTGGACAGTCCATTCAGGGTTGCTCCCATGGGAGGAAAAATCTAGAAGACAGGATTAATATCCTCTGAGCCTTATATTTTGGATTTTGAGACAGAGACCTGCTATGTAGCCCAGGTCTGCCTTAAACTTGCAATCCTCTTACCTCTTGGAATCCCATATCTCTCTAACAGATGATTTTACTTTCCCTGATGTCAAGGTGACAGTCAGAAACTGAATACATTACCCATAATGATCAAAAGTGCCACGCTCTGTTTAAAATTTCAGAAGAGTGAGCCACACCCACTACCAGTGCTCAGGAAACGCTCTTCAAGTGCAGAGGACAATCACCCAGGGTCAATTACTTACGCACTAAGTCCTCCTCCGTCGTCAAAAAAGCATACAGGATTTCAATGTAGCCAGCATTTAAGTTTATGAAAATTACTGTGAACATGCAGAGCCAGGGCTGTTAAGTGCTGCTCTCAGAGCTGTTAATAGAAAAGTCACCTTATAGCTGGTGTTGCTATTTTCTCTGCACAGACAGACCACAGAAACCTAAGCCCACGACAAAGCTGCCAGGAGCCTGGATGAGCCGAATGACTCCACTCATCACTGTGCACAAAGTCATTCAGCAACTGGTCCTTTTCAAGGCTCCCAAACTCCATAAATTTTAAGAACTACAAAATTTTATGGTGGAGAAGAAGGGCCTAGTTGACTCTCATTAACAAAATTATTAACAAAATGGGGGAATTTCATTGTTATTTTTGCTGTTCTTTAACTGGATTATTGAAACAAAACCACTAAATACCCTTTGAGGACTGCAAGTATCAAAGAGCAAGAATTCGTTTGACTTCACTGCTTCAAAAAGGGCTGTGAGGAAACTCCATATGACAGGGCGGTGGACGGAGGCCCCATCACTGGGGGTGGAGGCCCCATCACTGGGGGTGGAGTCCCCATCACTGGGGGTGGAGTCCCCATCACTGGGGGTGGAGTCCCCATCACTGGGGGTGGGGCCCACAAAGGCTCTGCTGCTCTCAGTTCTCCTCCCTCTTCTTGCCCTCGCTGTAGGCACGGCGAGCTGCAATCTGAAGGGCGGGGTCTCCAACGCTCAGGCTCTCCCCACAGCCTTTCTCAAGAGGAAGCCATCATGCTCTCCGTGCATGGGAAAGCATTTTCCTTTCTACGCGATGGGCCTTTGGGAACAGGAACTTAAATCCATTGCACCCTTTAGCTTCCTTTCTTAAGAGTATGTGTGGGGGAAGTGACCCCTCTAGAGGAGCTTGACCATGTACTTCAGAGTGTGAGGTACACACCAGCAGAGGGGTCTGGCCAACCAGTACAAGCAGACAGCTTTAAGTCTGCAGCCACCTCACCTCTATACTGCTAGCGGGCATCACAGCACCAACTGAGGGCTGGGTCTGTCAGATAAGATGGCGCTAACATAAAGTTAAGTCAGTAGTTTAAACAACAACAACAACAAAAGGCACGACACCTTTGTGCTGAGCCAAATGCAATACAATATTTTAGTAACTGTTGCTCAAAATTGGAAGATTTGCCCTGTTATATTTAACCAGCAGCCAGCTAAATTTTCTGTTTGTTTAACAAGACAGTATGCTTAGAATGAATGCTGTATGCTGATTTGTGAAGTTGGTTAAGTGGGTGGAAAGGAGAAATGTGGAGTTACACAGAAGGGAGGCTGAGTCTCTCCAGGAACAGAAGTGCATGGGTGCAGGTGCCTGCTGCTGTGAGAAACCAGGAGCCAAGCGCTGTTTCATGCAGGACAGAGGGGAATTAGCAAGGGTAAGGGACAGTAGGGCCAGCGCCCAAGCACAAAGCGCCCAGGAGCACTGCCCCTCCTCCAGGGCAGACCATTCAGAGTGTACTTAACCCTTCGGGCGCTTTCGTCCCTGGACCAGGAAAGTGTAGAGGGGAAGGAAGGCAGAGACGAAGAGGAGGTCACAAGTGCACTCCTCCCAATCTGGAAGTGGAGAAAGAAACAAGCTTGGGAAAATACAAAACAAACAAACGCCCACCTCCCACCCTACAGCTCATCATACAAGAGTCCCATGAGCTGCGTGACAGCTGTGACACAGCTCCTGAGAGGCTTAATCCTTGGTGAAGCTAGTGCCTGCTGGAAACCACTCTCCATTTAAGAGGCTACTTCTCCTTAAGGGAAAAGATACCATAGCTATCATAGCTATGCTTGGTGTAGCTGTCAAAGTTGGCAGCACTTATTCTTAATGCACAGTCTACAATGATGCTGTTCTTCAATCAAGAGGGACCATAAGATGTAAGTGCTGTGGATGACTCAGTTCGCGCACACCATCACTCCAACCTCCAGTGCTACAGATAAAGGACAACACAACAGTCGCACACTCTAATTCCCTCTAAAATCTAGTATACTTTGCAAGTTACCAAGTGGGTTTTCCTAAGTTTTGTTTTCAGCTATATAAAAAATAAGATTCTTTTTCACTTAGTTTAAATGCAAATACACTGTCTTCAGGCATTAGACCAAACAAAGAGAAGTTGAGAAACAGACTCCTGGTTACATACAATACTTCAGTTTTACCACCCTAAAGTTGACAAGATGAAAATCAGTTTAATTTATTAGATTATTTTTCCTTTGGTTTTTTTTTTTTTTTTTTTGAGGCAGGGTTTCTCTGTGTAATCATCCTGGTTGTCCTGGAACTCACTTGGTAGACCAGGCTGCCTCGAACTCACTAAGATCTACCTGCCTCTTCCTCCCAAGTGCTGGGATTAAAGGTGTGCGCCGCCACCACCACCTGGCTAATTTATTAATTTTATCATTTGCTTTTCATTACCCTAAGGATTTTATTGAAATTCTCTATGTAATTTGAAGAATTAACTTTGACGCTTATAAGGATAATATGACACTCTGAAGTATGTAGGAGTGTGTGGCCAGCATGTGTGTGTATCATGTGCATGCAGGCTTCCTTCCACTGGAGGCTGGAAGAGGGTGTCAAATCTCCTGAAACTGGAGTTATAGCTGGCTGTGAGCTGCCATGTGGGTGTCTGGAAATGAACCCAGGTCCTCTTTAAGAGCAGGCAGTGCTCTAACCATTGGGCTATGCCTCCAGCCCCAACCTCTGCCTATTCTGAGGACAAAGACATTTCTGCCAGTGACCTTTACAATTGGCTTTTGTTTGTGGAACTCAGGAAGAAAGCTTTACACAAAAAAATGCCAACAGAGGCAGGCTGTCTGGGAAGTCCATCATGGAAAGAGAGGAACTGAAGGGAGGGTTGAGCAAGCACCGGAATGTCCAGTTTGCCCAGACCCTTCGGTCCACATGTGTGCTCATGGTCACATTGGAAACAGTTGCAGGCATGTCCACGCAGCAAACACAAGGGCACCTCTCAGAGCCTGAGAGCTACATGGTCAGAAGAGGAGCACACAGTCAGAGCACACAGTAGGGACAGATACATAGTGGTGTTACTTACGTGAGCAGGAAAGGGTTGAAGCCTTGTCCTGTTCTCCTCAGGGCGGTTTGCTTCCCCCATTGGGAGGTATGGTTTCTGACCTGATCCAGTCTCATACATGGACATGGGCCTACTGCCCCGGGCAGACGGCCGGCGCTTTAAGGACGAGTGGCTGGAAGTGTCTGGGTAGTCAGGGCCAGTCTGCACCTGACAGGCATTGGTTGTGGCCTGCTTCCTGAGGCTTGAATTCTCACTCTGTAGTGTTTGAAGCTGAAAGAAATGTTAGGCAGTGGGCCTGTGTTTTTGCACAGTAAGCAGACAAAGCAAACACCAAGTACATGAACACAATACTGACTCCATGCGAACAGTAAAGCTAGCTGGGCTGCAAGTGAAGTGACGCCTCTTCCTTCTGGAGTAACCCACTTTTCCATCACACAGGCTCACGAGAAACTCAAGTCTACCACCTAAAAAGTTGTCGTGGTGGGGCCAGAAACATCTGCGGACAAGCTGTACTCTGGATTATCCTAGCATCCAAACATCTGCAGACAAGCTGTACTCTGGATTATCGTAGGGCCCAAACATCTGCGGACAAGCTGCACTCTGCTTCAAGGAAGAGGTTCAGAGTGTTAACTAGGGCACTTTTCACATGATCCCTGAGCAATCTGCAAATGGGAAAAGTGACAGGAGACGCCACGGAAGCAGCACAAAGAAACTAGAGTTGCGGTGCAAAGCGAGACACAGAGTGAGCTCAGCTCGAGAAAAGTCCCAGTGCCTAATGCCTTCCCAAGAGCGAGACACCGAGTGAGCTCAGCCGAGAAAGCCCAGTGTCTAATGCTTTCCAAAGAGCCAACAAGAAAAATCAGGATAAAATTTTTTATTGCATAGCACTCTTGATATTCCAAGTACTTTTAAGCATATCTTTTAAAAAGTATGAGGGAACCAATCCATGGTAAGTTTGCTAAATTAACGTATCACAGAAAACTGGCAACTTATTGGACTGTGTTAGCATCTTCACATGAAGGGGCGTTCCACGAGGTACACTTGCTTCTCTTTGGTGATCAGTCCTTTTTCTGTCAGAATTGGTGTGTCTGGCCTTTCTCTCAGTTGGCTTTGTCACTCAAAACCATGCAGTCGGTGATGCTGGCTTTAAATGGGCTAGTCTATCTGGTAGTAACTTGCTTTGGTCTAACACTGTCACTTGGAGGCCCTGAGTACTCTTTCCAGTTTTCACATGGATGCTGCTTCAAGGTTAAGAGATCAGCAAGGAACTGTGGGGCTGGCAACTTAAATACAAGTAAATGTATCCATGCTGGCCCGGTCCTTCCCCGCTGTATGACACTGTCCATGTCACTGTATCAACTGCCTACTCTTTGACAGAATGTGCACTCTGACCAACTGCCCTCCATTGCCAACTGTGTCTGCACCGGGAGATCCTTACTTTCCAATAGCAAGCTCATGCATTGTTAGGAGTTAATGTTCAATATTTTTTTTTTTTTTTTTTTTTTTTTTTTTTTTTTTTAGAAAGCACGGATCTGTGGAAAATACACCAATAGTGGCCGGTCCTCTTCATTAATTAGCATCGTTTCCAAGCAACTGTTAAATGTGAAAGATCAGACATAAATCACACTACTTTGCCAATTCTATTAAAAACTTTATCTAGCTTTGAGATAAAATCAATACATCTTTTGCTATGTAAACCAACCCCACATCTTTGTATCGGCAGAGCCACGCTACCACAAAAGCACAGCTTCCTTGCCTATGCTTGCAACCTCCTCTTAAAAGAAAGAGCCCCTAGAAATTCTTGCCTTCCGGGACACAGACAAATGTGAATGGCCTGTCAGGACTATGGATGGGGAATTGGGTGGCCTCAGTGAAGTGGCCATGGTCCAAAGAGTGAGGAGTGTAAGTGATTAGGTCCCTGAGTGCAGGGCTCATGTGTCTGCCTATGTTAAAAGCCCAGCGTGGCTTCTCAGACTAGACTATGAAATTAGAAACTCTCTCAACACTGTGGTTGCCTCTGAAACATTCAGTCTGGATTCTGCTCAATTGTCTTCTGAGATGAGCACAAGTCCCTGGTTTCAATCACCGAGCCCCTCATACAGGGAATTTAATCCAGGGCCTCAAGCAGAGCCACGGTCCTGGGACACTGAGACAGAGTCCAGGTTTCTCAGGCTGGCCTTGAACTAGTTCTTAACCCAAAAAAGTCTTTGAACTTGTTATTCTTCAGCTTCAGTCTGAAGTGGCTGGGATTACAAGGCTGTGTCAAATTAAAAAAAAAAAATTTAATTTTTACAGAGAAGATGCCCTTAGATAAACTTTATCCATGTTTATAAGAACCAGGCAGCCAGGAAGTGGTGGTGCCCGCCTTTAATCCCAGCGCTTGGGAAGTAGACGCAGGCAGATCTCTGTGAATACGAGGCCAGCCTGGTCTAAAGAGTGAGATCCAGGACAGCCAGGGCTATACAACACAGTGAAATCCTGTCCCGAGAAACAAAAAACAAAAAACAAACAAACAAAAAAAAAATCAGGCTACACTCTGGGAAAAATATGGCAGGACTCTGGGAAAAATATGGCGGGAAATAAAAGTTACAGATAAGTCAATAGTTTCAGAAACTAAAAGCATTTGTAAAAATTGAAGAAATAATCAATGAACAATGGCCCTGTTCAACATTTCCATTTTAAAATTTCTATGTATTTCTTTGTGTGTACGTGTATGTGCCTAGGTGAGTGCACAACACGACACATACATAGAGGTTGGGAAGTTGGGCTTTTCCTTCCACCATATGTGTTTGGGGGACTGAACTCAGGACATCAGGCTTGGTGGCAAGTGCCTTCCTTACTCGATAAGCTATCTCTCTAGTCCTTGTTCTACATTTCCTAAAGAAACTCAAGACATCTGCTTTCAGAGACATGGTCACCTCAAGAAGTTAAAGCGATCATCATGTGTGCATGTGTGTGGCGTGTGAGTCATGTGGTCAGAGGACAGTTTGGTGGAGTTCTCTCCAGCCTTTAGAGGGTACTGGGACTGGAATGCAGGCGTCAGGCTGCTGCAGTAAGTTCCTTTACTTGCTGAGCCATCTTGCCCGCCAACTTTAGTTTTCCGTGGCAATTTCTTTGCACATGTGTGTGCATATGTGTGTGCACCTTCCTCAGTCACACTCTCCCTTATATATGGAGACAAGGTTTCTCATTGAACATGGAGCTAACTGTTCTGTCTAGTCTGGCTAGCAGCTTGCTCTGGAGACCCTATCCCTGCTTTTGTTGCTTGGCCACTGAAGGTGGACCACTGTGCCCTGGCTTTTTATGGGTTCTGGGGGTCTGAACTTCAGTCTTCACCTTGCCTGGCAATGTTTTACCTACTGAGTCATCTCCCAGCACCATCTGAAAAACTCTGTGGACACTAAAAGGAGAGCTATGGAAAAAAGGTGATGTCTGGCAGAGTGATCTACAAAGGCAAGGTGCAGGGGAAAAAAATCATTCCAAGAAAATGATTTGTGGTAACCGAATTAAACTACATGTTTATGTTTTCAGAAAAGTGGAGGAAACACAAGTCTTGCACGTCCCAGCAAAGAGCTCCTGGCCTGCTGGTCTCAGCTGCGCGCTACCTAGATGGTCCATGGGGGCTGAGTGACCTGCAGGCATTCTCATCCGTGGCAGTACAGGCTGGGGCCACCTCCATGCTGATAAGCACATTCTTTGTCTGCTGTGGTGTGATTAATCTTTAGAATTAGAATGGAGGTGGGAGGGCAGGGGGGGAATCACATCCAGGAAGTGGCTTCCACATTCTCAGGAAGCCCAGGACAGGGCAAAGCTATGCTGACTTACACATTTGTTAGGTCTTTCAAGTAGATCTCTGAATGCATTTTTCAGATGCAAACAATGCATTTAGAAGCACACACCGCCAAACATGAAAACTGAACCCAGGGCCTTATGTATGCTAGGTAGATGCTCTACCACTGAGCTACAGTCCCTAGTCCTACTCTGGATACATTTCTAATCAGAAGTATTTCATTTCAAATAGCCGTACACATCCTGCTTTCAAAAAGACAGCTTGGCCCCGGTATTTCTAGGTCTGTTAGAGTAAATGGTTTTCTTCCCTCTGACCACAAGCATGGTGACTAGGATTCTCCCTTCTGCTCTGGGATCAGCGAGTCAACCATCCTGGCATTTATTAACATGTTACCTTTTTCTGCATAATTCTCAGCTCGTCACTCAAGTTGTTATTCACCTTCATTAGCTGCTGTATCTTGGCCTCAGAAGCCACTAGGGCGCTTCTGACCTCCATAAACTCCTGCACAGTGACTGGTCCATCTGATAAATCTGAATCTAGGCTCTAAAAATAAATTGGGGAAAATGTTCACAATCTCAGATGATAATGTTAAAGACTAACAGCTAAAGAATTTCAATCTCTGGCCATGCCAGCTGAATTGCAAACCAAATGAGAAGCAGGGGCACTACAGTACTTCTGAAATTTTAAAGCCAGAATTTCGTAAAGGAGCAGGCAGGGAGCTGCAAACCTATATGACACTGACTGCCTGATGCTTGTCCTGACTTGCATACATTTTCCATACTAATTTAAAAAACTATTTTTTTCAAGAATTCATTCACTCCATACTATTTATTGAGCATCAAGCAATCACCAGTGAGTGGGATATATCAGTATAGAAAATAAGCAAAGACTGCTGCTTCCATGGTGTTTGTGTCCCAGCAGCACAGCGGGGATAACTAGCATCTAATACATAGTAGCACTGCAGGTGATTAGTGCTGTGGAAACAGATACAGTGGAGCAGGGGAGGGTGCAAAAGCTGGACGGGGCTACACATTAAGGAGCTGGGGTGAGCTGTAAGTAGTGTTTGAGGAGCGGAGTGAGAATGTCTGGAGAAGCTTCTGACCAGCAGTGGAGCTCAGTTTGGGGAGCAGATGTTTGGAAGGAAAGGTGGGAACCTAGTCATTCAATGGAGGGTCTAGCCCTGAGGGTGTGTTAATGATCTTAGATTTCATTGAGTGAACTGGTACCTGGGCAGTCCAGGCAGGGGTGTCCCTTCTGCCAACATGAGGTAGCAAATGCTAGACACATCTCTAAGTCCATCTCCCTGCTTACTGCTTCAGGAGCTCTTGCGCCTATCTTATTTTCTAGTGTCTGGGGAGTGCCTCTGTGGGTCAATCCTGGGCTTCAGCCTGGAGCTGGGAGAGGCCTTCTCTCATGTTCACAGTGCAAGTGCCTCAGTCTCTCCCTCTGGGTCTTCTGGCCTAGGCCCTGAGGCAGCTCTGTGGTCAGCACTTTGGATATTTTCAGCAGCCCTCCAACTTTAAAACTCCCGGGCTCTGCCTGCCCTCTAGGCCTCAGTCCTCCAATGTGCATCAGACCTCTACGCTGTGTGTGACTTTTAGGTTGTTTCTACTCATGACTAGCCTTCTCCTGAGGCCCTGGCGGTCCCTTCTCTCGGCATCTCCTAGCTTGTTGGTACTTATGAGGCACAACCTGTGTGGTGTACACTTTACTGTCACCACCCCACTTCCCCATCAGTGACATCTTCTGGAGACAGGAGATGAGCCTCAACGGGAGAAGAGCATGCAGAGAAGCCACTCTATAAACATCTGAGTGCACAAAAGCCTCTGGCCATGTCCCATGAATAGCCATGACACCAACAGACTGACTCTTCATTTGGTCAGGGACATTTTTATCTGCTTGGCCTGAGGTGGCAGGAAACCGAGTTCCATCCGTAGTGCCTTCGAATGGCTAACCCTCACAACTTTGCAGGAAAGGTTTTTTTTTTCATGTGTATGTGGCTTTTTCTGGTGGTGCTGGGAATTGAACGCAGGGCCTTGTTCATATTTGGCAAGCACTGCGTCATTCAGCGCCAGCCCCAGTGGGAGAACAAGTTTAAGAGACACAAATCTGTCCTGTGTGTCTGCCCTCTCACCTTCTGCCGGTTTGCCTTGCTTGCTCTGGTTTCCATGTCTGTGTCTTCGTCCGATGCCACACTGTCATAGTCTGGCTGGTCGTTGTCCTGGCTCTCAGTGCTGTGCTGGTAACTAACAGTTCTCAATATGAGTTCCACATTATCTGAAGATACAGAAGAGGAAAACTATTTCAGACTTAAAATATATTTTTTCCTTCTAAAAAAACTTTTAGGATGACTTTCTGTTTACCCCTTAAGAGGACAGGAAGAAAATGGCACAAATAGTAGGTTATATTCTCACCCACAGAGGGCTAACAGAAAGTAAGAAGCCCAACGGACAGCTACACAGAGAAAGTCCAGAGTCTCTGATCCAAGCCTGTAGGGTCTGACCTAGGTCCTCTGCATATGTTATTGCTGAGTAGCTTGGTGTTCTTGTGGGACTCCTAACAGTGGGAGTGGGGGAGGTTTCTGACTCTTTTGCCTGCTTGTGGGACCCTTTTCTTCCTACTGGGTTGCCTCATTCAGCCTTGATGAGATGGTATGTGCCAGGTTTGTTATGCCATGTTTGGTTAACACCCCTGGGAAGCTTGCTCTTTTCTGAGGGGAGACGGAATGGGGTTGGATCTGAAGGAAAGGGGAAGGGTAGGAAAGATACTGAGGTGAGGGAGAGGAACTGCGGTTGGGATATAATGTATGAGATAATAACAACAACAACAACAATAATAATGAGTCCCTGACTCAGCTGCAAGGCTGGACAAACTCCGGGGCAGCCAGACTGAGGTGGTAAGCCCCAGGTTTGCATACATGGGGCACAGCTTCACAGCTAAAGCCGAGATGAAGTGATGCAACTGGATGATACTTGTGATACTCGTATAGGGAATGGCAAGTTAAACAGAAAAGGAGCCAGACGTGCTGACACTTGCTTTTAATTATTGCACCAGGGAGGCAGAGGCAGGTGATTTCTATAGGTTAGAGGCCAGCCTCATCTACATAAGAGACTTCTAGGACCGCCAAGGTTACACAGAGAGACCATGCCTCGAAAACAAACAAAAACCTAGAAAGCACACAGCCTGGAAACCAGGTGCTCAAAGAATAGGAACAGTAGCACTATGTCATCTGAATCCAGGTTAATAGACAACAGTGGACCTAGCGGACATGCGTGGACATTATCAGTCATGTCTATTCCACAGACGAGGAACTCACAGGCTCTGACACATTTAGAATAAAAGTTCACAAACCACCTAAGTTTGTGGTTTATTTGGGAAAACTCAATATACGCTCCAATTTCTAATGCTGTCTTACAGGCAGATTCATCGGGAGGTGAATTCTGGCTTAAGAGGTACGGGTGCCATTTTAATTTTTAAAATGAATCTGACTATAGGGGATGGAGACACTGAGAGTGACGGAGAGGACAACAGCAGTCTCTGTGATACGCTGGCCTGTTTCTCTCTAGTCATCTATGTATGTATGCGCACCAACAGTCTTGTTATTCTCAGTGAATATATTCTAAAAATTTGTCACTGAGGTTCTTAGAGGAGACAGTTCCCGAGAGCCACTGGCCACAGCATTTTCATGAGCCAGTCAACACACAGCCTTGTTTTACATGCTTCTGTCAAACACGCCGTGGATTCATGACCACAGTTTGAGGCCAGGAGCACTTCAAGTCATGCCAGGAAGACGCTCATCAGATACACACCTTCCCCTCTGCCTCTTTTCTGTCTCCTCACACTCAGGGACATCATATCTCAAAACCTTCCCCACTGGGCTTGGAGTCATTTTTTTTAAGCAGTGAAATCACCAACAAGAAGTATGAGAACGTGGACAAACGTGGCACTTACACAACATGAGAACTGAAATACAGAAGCAGGAAGGTCTAAGGCTCAACCCCAGTCATAGATGTCCTTTGGGCACAGCCATCTACACAAATACACTTCCCTTACAAAATCGAGACTACACCAAACCTTAAAAAATGTATTATTTCACTTCACATTGCTAAGTATTTCTGGAAAGTGTTTGTGTACTTCTCATGTGATTGTTTCTGTAGGATTTATTATTTAGCTGTTTCTAATGTTTTTATATACAACATACATGAAACATCTCACCAGTTCTCTTTAAGAGTAGGCTTATTCTGAGGTTTCAAATTCCTGCAGACACTCCAGACTGTGCCTTCACCGATCTAACGCACCTTCCCAGAGTCTTTATTCTTGGTTGAATTGATAGACCCAAATTCTTTTTTTTTTTTTTTCTTTTTTTGGTTTTTCGAGACAGGGTTTCTCTGTAGCTTTGGAGCCTGTCCTGGAACTAGCTCTTGTAGACCAGGCTGGCCTCGAGCTCACAGAGATCCTCCTGCCTCTGCCTCCTGAGTGCTGGGATTAAAGGCATGTGCCACCACCACCCGAGAACCAAATTCTTGAACAAACAAGAGGGAGCA
Organism: Ondatra zibethicus; assembly: GCA_004026605.1. NCBI lineage: Eukaryota > Metazoa > Chordata > Mammalia > Rodentia > Cricetidae > Ondatra > Ondatra zibethicus. Next base: position 42,734 of record PVIU01002977.1, read on the forward strand.
CAAATTATTGTCAGTTTATTGTCTGCCTTTGGGGAATGTGATATTGACTGGAACCTTAATTTTACAGTATAAATATCTTGTTTAAGTGCCTCAAATTTTCTGTACATAGAAAAATCAAGCCTAGAGTTTTGGGCTAGCTGCAGAGGAAGTGGGTTCCAGTGTCTGCAGACAGGACATGGAAGAATCATTGTGAAATGGATGCTCAGTGTGTGCCACATCTTCTCATCACAGTGCTCCTGGCTACAGAAATGCAAAGTTTACAGCTGCAAACTCTAATTATGTAGCGGCAGAGGGGCTTGGAAAGTAAGTGACAGCAGGGGAAATATAATTGTAATCAAGAACCTTTCTTATTTATGTCCTTTGAAAAATTTAAGTTAGACTTTTGTGTTAATTTCAAGGTGCCAATTTTATGGGGAAATAAGTGATCATGAAAAAAATCACACATAAGATAAATCTGAATAATATTTGATAATTTTTTTGATAAAAGTTTTATTAGTAAGTGAGAAAAATACAGAACTTGAAAGAGGGAAGCGGAACAAAATAGCAGCCAGGTTGTTTCATAAAACCTCACGAATCATATTATTTTATATTTATCAAAACATACTCTCTATATTGTAGGCAGACATGTTTGTCCTGTGGGTAAGCTTCTAAATAACCACACAGAGACTAATTATTAATTAGAAATGGTCAGTTGATAGCTTAGGATTGTCTCTAAGCAGTTCTTAAAACTTAAATTAACTCATTTTTTAAAAAGATTTATTTATTATGTTCTGTCAGTATGTATGCTTGTAGGCCAGAAGAGGACACCAGACCTCATTACAGATGGTTGCAAGCCACCATATGGTTGCTGGGAATTGAACTCATGACTCTGGAAGAGCAGCCAGTGCTCTTAACCGCTGAGCCATCTCTCCAGCCCCAATTAACTCATTTTTTATTTATGTGTACTATGTGTGGTAACTTTTCTCAGTATGGCATATGCATATTGTCTCTCCCTGCTTCTCCTGGTGACTCTACCCTTTATCACAGCGAGCTCTCTCCCTCTTCCACAAGTCCTGCCTAACCTCTCCCTGCCATTTAGCTTGTTATTAAACCAATAAGAGCAACACATCTTCACAGTGTACATACAGAAAGATTGTTCCATAATTTGCCCCCCTTTTGTATAAATAAAAAGGTTTTAACTTTAACATAGTAACACTATACGCAACAAAACAGTTATCAAGTAAGTATGAAAGTTACAGTATCTAGTCTATTTGTATTTGGCTAGTTTTTGCTACAAAGAAAGCAAACTCCATATGGAAGTCCATCAATGCCCATCATTCTTTTTTCAAGTAGATTGGTGCTGTCATGAGCATATGTAACTCAGTGCCATAAAAAGCATTATGTTATTAAAACATTTTAAATGTCGTATCTTATAGGTTGTTGAAGTGTTATAAGACTGTCTGTCTAAATATACCCATTGATTCTTAAAAACATATCTAATATGACTACAAGTTTGATTCCTTTAGATGACTTACTAACCTGCATTTAATTATATATCACATTTTTGAATGAGTTTCATACATACGCTACCCTAAACAAGAGTAGAAACATACAAGTAGTATCACAAACTAACTTTAAATTTCTATCAAAAAGTCTGTATCAATGTAAAATATTTGAGGTTAATAGCTTTTCAAAAGTAGACTCAATAATCCACCTTTTTATCTCATCATTTTATAAAGAGATCTTTGAATCTAGCTCCTTTGCTTAGCTTTTTTCCTGACCATGATGAATAAAAATTTTAACCAACCTCCCCAAATGATGGCAAACACCTACAGCCCACCAAACAATGAAAGTCTACCCACAGTTCACCTCTTGTGAATGTGGGCGTCGTTCTTTAGACGGATTCCTGGTGTCTGGGGGCACTAGTCTCTTTGTGGGACCATGAGAAAATCAGAATAATGATCAACTCCTCACTGGGGTAGTCTGTGAGGTTGGACCACCTCAGCCAGCAACCTTGAAGCTGTTTTAGATGTGGAAATATGAGGAAATTGTAACAGAGGTACTCTGATATGCTGCATCACCTGGAATACTTGATAACTTTGAAGTACTCTATTCACCAGGGCTCCAACAGGTACCTTTCTGTCATAATATATTAGCAACAAACTCTCAGAATGGCTATGTTACACTTATGAGCATCTACACTGCCTGAGCATCTTCAGCTTTAGACTGAACCCTGAGCTGTATTGTGACTGCCCATCACCCCAGCTCTGGACTGAACATTGTGTCTCACAAGGCCCAGGCACACACTAAGAACTGGACACTTGCCTTTTGACCTGGACAGAGGACTGCCCTGCTGTCTCCTCTTGGCGTCACTGAGGATGTCGATGACCAGCGTAGCAAATTCATGGGCATTAAACCGAGCTAATTTCTGTCTGCCCTAAGGGGGAGAAAATAATGGGAAAGTCTCCAATGTAAAAATATAAGCATCAATAGTGACAGCAGATGTCCAAGACTGTTAGACTTATACAAGGGTCTTTCAGCTCCATCACATTAACTCAATCACCATCATTCTCCAACTGACATCAATATTTGCTATTATGAATTAAAATGGTTCTGGCAGGATGTGTAGCTCATTGCTGGAACACTAGACTAGCACATGATGTCCTGGGTTCAATTTTCAGCACTATCAGAATATAAAAACGTAGTTCTGTTATCAATGATTTAATTTTGAGTTCTGTGGGTTTCATTCCTTCAGACAGAGGTTAACTGGAACTAGAACCCTCTCCTCATTTTCTCACTCCTCTGTCAAAGAAATAGGCTCCTTTTAATGTTCTATTGTTATAGACAACACACATATATAAATCTGCATTTTGGGGGAAATATTCTTAAATGAAGATTCCTTTGTACAAAGATTTACATAAATTTAAGGCTTCTGATTAACTAGTAAATAATTTTCCTGCCTTCCTCTCCCCCATCTTTCAGTCTTGCTATGTAGCCCAGGCTGGCTTCAAGCTTGAGGTCCTCTTGTCCCAGCTTCCTGATCACTGAGATCACACAAGGAGCCAACAAGCTGCCTGTCGTCGCTCACAATCTTGTCAGTGCACGAGAGTCCTTCCCACTCCATCACCAACCTAGAGTGTCCTTTACTATCTTTTATCATTTCCTTTCATGTTTGTGAGTTATTTGTATTTTCCTGTTCATATATGCTTTTCTTATTCATTCTCAAGCTGTCTGTTTACATGTATACAGGATTCTAAATACCACATCCGTCATTTCCCAAATAATATTAGCTTTTCACACTGAGCCACTTGCCTGGTTTCGTGTTGAGGAGTACTCAGGATTGACCGGAAGAAAGGGGACGACAGTTGTCTCGGTTACCAGGGTGCTGTGGTTTTGCGTGGCAAGCCAAACTAGCCGGAGGAAAAGAGCCAGAGACAGAATCTCACCACACCTGTAGAGCTCCACTGGGAGCCCTACAAAGGAAACTTGGGGGCGCACAGTCCGAAGCCAACACACACCAAAGCACACGTCAACACATAGGTTATGAGGACAGTAGCAACCGGGCAAGTACAACACAGGCTGGCCGCTTGCCACCGCCCACTGAGAACAGAAGCTTAGTAAAGCTGCACGTTAAGTCACCTGCATCAGTCTCTCGCCTGTCAACTTCATCGTACACATCCATGGCAAGTTCTTCAAACAAATGATTACTTAGCTGAAAGTAAAAATATCAGGAACACAAGGGACAACAATTAACACCAGGAGGATTCCTGTGATGCATGCAGTCACCCTTTATCTCAGTGTCTTATCAAAGCCAGTGCCCAGTAAATGCCTGCCGTTACCATTTCCCTGCTAGCAGCAGCTGCCTCTCATAGGCCCTATTCTACAACAGGCTCCCACTCTGCTAGCCAGCACCCTAGTCTTTGCTGTCCTGAAAACTTTTGTCTGCTCTCCCAAAAGGAATGGGTCCTAAATCCCCGGTAGGTGGGGATGACTGCTGAGCACAGTGGTTAGACAGCCGCACTGAGTGCTGTGCAGTGGGTGAGCACCTGCTGCACAGCACTCTCAGCTAGCTTTCCTGCCTGACTACAGTACGAGAGCTGAGCTTCCTTATTAAGCAGGGCATGCTGTGGTTCCTCAGGGCACTTGGGCACAGCTTACAATACAATCACAGAGCAGTCAGGAACTGGCAAGACTCAGGTCTTCCAGCTGAGGAAGGAGCAGCTCAGGAGCAGCCCAGACAGGCTCCAGCTCCTCCACCTCAGTCTGACACTCGGCAGCTGTGATCTCTCTGCTGACTGCTTTGTGCTCTAATGGCAGATGCTAACTTGTCACATTGCCACTCTGTGCCATGCCTGACATCACAATCAGTGCCTGGCATTTGTGGGGGTCACTTAGATGAACCTAGAGGTCTTTAATTCGACAATTAAAAAAACAAAACAAAACACTGGTTACTGGTTACTGGGCCCTCAGAGGAACACAGGAAATGCCTATGACACCCTACCGGGTTAAAAAAAAAAACAACACAAAACAAAAAACAGGGCATGAGATTCTGGCATATGTAATTTCCAGAAGGAAAAAAAAAAGAGATACAAATAGGTACAAATTGGAAATAAAAACTGAAGGAAATATACCAAAATGCTGAGCCTGAGTTGACACAGTGAGGTGACTGAGGACGAGTCCATCTCCCTTTAACTTTTCCACTGTATCCATGTTACACTCATTGTTCGAAATAAACCCTGCAGAGTCTTTTGCAGGGAATACAAGGAAGTCTGGGAGTTTGAACATGCTTGAGAATCATCGAGTTTCTACCTCCAAGGACTGTTTTGTTATCACTCATGGCATCACGACCCGCACTGCTGAGGGCCTGCCTCTTAGACATGGTGCAAATAGCACCCTGTTGACCATCAGTGAAGATAGCATTCACTATTGTCCCATTTTATAGACAAAGAAATTGAGCAACAGATGTTACTGGCCTTAAGACTTAAAAGTGTTAACATTTACTAATTCAAGAATATATTGATTTTTTTGTTCTATTTCTCTCAGTTTTTACTGGGGAGGAAAGTGAGAGTGTGAGACAGACACAGTTAGGGAAGAAGAAATGAAAGGAGAGAGGGCATATGGACGAGAAAGGTGCTAGTGGTGTTGGTGAATGCTACCCTGGCACTGGTAAGAGCAGCCACCTATGAGAAGCAGCCCTGCTGGAGGGGAGGTTCTGTGCTTGCAGGGCTGAGGGTGAGCTCGGCTGTTGAGCCTAACACCCAGTCTAAGGTCTTTAGAGCATATTAAACTCTGTCCGAGATATTTATTTAATGCCTGTCCCATGTTAGATAAGATAGACAAGCTCAGGTTTTCTGTGTCGTTCAGCCTAGCTGACAGTCAGAAGGAGACTGTCTGTCTGTCTGTCGGTCTGCTGTGTGTAACAGAGGTCTGACCAGTAATGAAAGGAAAGCACAGCCTCCTGTGCTGCCTAAAAAGCTCGACACCTCACGTATCTTACTATGTGGCCTCCTGAATTTAAAGCACACAAACTGCAGATACAGAACACAGAGACACCAAACAAGTTGCATAAAACACATTTATTTCACAATACAGTTAAATACTAGTAAGAATAAATTTACTTTATGTGATACTTACTGATACTGTATGACGTTCTAAAGGGTCTCTTGTGAAAAGGGGAAGGAGGGTGAAATTACAAATCAGGGAAGCTGGACTTTACCTACACCTCAGAGGTGCTTGGGCTCCTTAAGAGCTAAGAGGAATGGGAACTAGGCAAGGAAAACATGCAGGAACAGAGTCCTGGAGCGGGGCTCGAAGGTGGTTACTTTTGGCTTCAGAGAGCTGATTCACAGAGCCACCCCAACAGTGCATGTACACCTAACCAGACAGGAAGTGACACTGTGCTAAAGGGCCCTTAAAGGTAGCAATAAACAAATAAATAAAATAAAAAAACCAACAACAACAAAACGAAAAACAAAACAAAACCCAAAACCGCAAGGGATCTTGGTTCTGATCCAGAGAGCACTGAGAAGAGGTAAGGAGTCACAGGGGGACCAATAACCACCTGGTGAGCTTCATGGAAAGACTGACAAAAGGGCATCTTCAAATACAAAGATTATGTGACTGACAGGCCTAGGTTCAGACCATCAACTTTCAGAAGCGTAAATTTAAAAAGCTCTAAGGAATGGCATACAATGGGCAAGAGAGAGTCCATACCATTCCACTGGATGAATGCACCAGACCCTGCCCTGGCAGTATGAGTTATTGCTATTCCTTAGTGTCCCGTCCCATGTGACTAACGGAAGAAACGCCATGGAAGGCCATCTCACTCACTCCAGTATCCTGAGAAATACCCAGAATTCTGGTAGAAAACAATATCTGACTACCACAGGCAGGGATGCATTTTTAATACAAGAGAGAAGAACACAGATTGTCTGAAGTAATCAGTGGACTTGGATATACTCAAGAGCTTTTGGTTTTCATTGCTACATATAGACCTGACAGCCTCCTTCTGATTCAACAATCATCTGATGCAAGAGCTAACTCAGACTGACAATAGGGACCAGCAGGGTTTCCATGCTGGGGTTCACCAGGAAGAGATACTCACAGACTGAAGCTTCTTCTTGGCAGCTTTTGCCAACTCAGACACATCCAGGCTGCTGAGGAAATGCACAAAACCATTAAGCAAGAAAAGAGAAGCTGTGAACTCTACAAGATTAAGATTCCCAAGGGATGAAATATGACGGTTCATGGAACCGTCAAAGCCAAGCATTCTGTAGCCAAAGAGTCACTGAAGAGACCGGAACAATTTGGCCAGTGACTCCTTGAAACCCAGCAGGCAGGTAATGTTAAAAGGAAAGGCACTGGCTCACTGAATGATAAAAGCTACGGTTCGGTTCATCACTAGGCCTTGGGGTGTGGCTTAGCGGTCAAACATTTGTATAATGTGTGAGCTGCTGAGTTCCATCCATAGCACAAAGGAAAAAAAAAGGCAAAATAAAAAGGGAAATGGAGAAGGAAACTGAACAGCCAGAAAGACAGGAGCACAGCTGGAAGAGCAGCGTCTGTCCGTGCACCCACCCTGGCAGTATGCCCAACGCTACAGGGCCCTCTGCTGTGGCTGGGACGCCATCTCACTTCACAGGTCAGGGGCAGCAAGCTAGGGTTTTGCTCAGCTAATTTACTAAGGATGGTTTTTATATTTTTAAACATTTTGGATAGAGAAGGAAAAAAGAACATTAATTTCTCAAGATCTAAAAATTCGAGTTTCAGTAGCCAGCCCATCATCTTAAGAGCTCGCTGACACTTTCTAGAGAAGCTGACAACTGTGACAGGGTTCACAGCTGACATAGCTTAACACATTTCCTGGTCCTTGACAAAATTGTTTGCCAACCCCTATTATAGGCCAAGAATATCAGCTCTTCTCTTCTGAAACAGAAATACCTGTGAATATGACCTATCAACACAAAACACCAGGACAACTGGCTAAATAGTGGCAACAGCATTACTGGCTCCAACTCCTTATTAGTGTTTCTAGGATCTGATCTGTGCTCTTTCCAAGTTAAGTTTCACATGGTGGTTTACTTACAGCCGTCTTATTTCCAAAGTGTATAGCCATAAAAGAGAAAAATGTATGGGCTCTGTTAAACACAAAATATAATACACTTACATACTGCAAACCAAGGCAATGCTGGGCAGATAAACTGGTTCTTACCTGTCTGCCATTTGAGGGATTATAAAGTGCTGTCCATTTTTGTGATCTGAAACAAAAATCAAAGTTTTGCCCATATCAATATTTAGATATATAAAGGAGTGCTACTATTTTTTATTTTCACTTTAAAATTTCCAATTAGTCATTTTTCATAATCATGGGGAAACAGAGACGTCCTGAGATTGGCTACAAGTTCCCTGAAACCTGACCAGTTCCAGACATCATTAGGCAGAAAACCTATGCTTACCCCAATCCTTGCAACTGATTAGCTCACCCCAGAAAAACTGACAGAAGAATGCTGAGGGAGCAGGGCTATCTCAGAGCAGGCTCCACCAGCTCCTGGTGGCAGATGGCAGAGCTGGGAGAGTTCAGGGCTATGGCAGGGGTGCTTTGCATGCAGACCCACAGTGACTCCACCTTGCCATCTGCCGAGCGGCTCTGCCCTAACCTAGATTTCTAGAACAAGGATTCACATTCCAGTGAACAAGCCATGGCAAGCACTTCTGCGGTTTTTGTGTACACTCTGTTTACCCTCTTAGGCCATGCCTGGGCGTGGGGCACACGGTAAATGTGCATCTTACTTGGGAGGAAGCTGCTATTCATTTAGTGCTCTGCTGTTTTATATTCTGAACAGCAGGCACATGCCTGCAATTACAGCACAGCAGTAGCTAAGGCAGAGGGACCCACCTGAGCTACACAGCATCTCCTAAAGACAAACACTCTCTTCAGTGTTGTCCTCAGCAATGTGCGAAACTTAACAGTTGCTCCATATCTTTCCCCAAATTATACTACTAGTTCTGGGGCAGCATCACACTGTGGTTTTAATTTGCATTTCTGTAATGGCTAATGATGCTAATCTTCATGTGCTTAGGTTTTTGTTTGTTTTGTGTTTTGCTATTTATACACTGTCTTCAGGTTTTATTTATTTATTTTTTTATCTCTTTGTGATGGTCTTGATCTCCAGGGCGCAGGAAATGGCCAACAGCCCAGGGAGATTGCTCAGCAGGTAAAACCTCTAGCTATAGAAGTCTGGCAACTCGCAGGGCGGTGGTGGCGCACGCCTTTAATTCCAGCACTCGTAAGGCAGAGGCAGGTGGATCTCTGTGAGTCCGAGACCAGCCTGGTCTACAGGGGCTAGATCCAGGACAGGTTCCAAAGCTACAGAGAAACCCTGTCTCAAAAAACAAAAACAAAAACAAAACAAAAAAAAGAAGTCTGACAACTTAAGCCTCAGATGTGGTGGCAAACGCACACACACATGCGTGCACACATGCAGGGAGGTGGGAGATGGAGACAGGAGACTGCCTCGAAGTGCCTGAGCAAGCCAGCCGGAGTACAGTACGCAGACAAGAAAGCCTCGAGCTCAACCAAGAGGAGAGAGAAATGACTTCAGAATGCTGGCCCAGGTGTACACGCACTCTTGCACATACATGGGCATGGTATTTATTGCATGTCTATAATCCCAGCCCCTAGGAGGATGATCAGAGTTCAGGGTCATCCTTGAACATACAGCAAATTAGAGACCTGCCTAACTTAATGAGTTGTAGGCAGTTATGAGTCGACACATGGGTGCTGGGAATGGAACCCAGGCCCTCTGCAAGAGTAGCACATATTGAGCCATTTCTCTATCACTCCCACCCTGGCCTGCTTTCAGACAGAAAAGTGTAGTCCTGGCTGGCCTGGAACTCATGAGACCCTCCTGCTTCTGTCTCCCACATGCTGAGATTAAAGGTGTACACCACCACACAGACTACTCAAGAGCTTGCTTTCAAAAATATAAAAAAAATAAATGATTTTTCTAAGAAAAGATGACTACATTCTTTGACTCAGTCCTAACTAGCACTGCTGGCTCCTCTTGTGTGCAGTCAGGCATGCAGATTCCTTATAGCAAGAGTATGTGTGAAGAGTATGGCGAGAACCTATCCGTGCCTAACCCAGTTGTCATCAGAGAAACTTCCACCAGCAGCTGATGGGAGCAGATGCAGATACCCACAGCCAAACATTAGGCAAAGAGAGTGTCCAAATTGGAGATCTCCATTGGGTCCTTCCCCTTGGAGCTTGGGGAATCCCCCAGAAGAGGGGAAGAACTGAAGGAGCCAGAGGGGTTAAGGACACCAGGAAAACATGGCCCACGGAATCAACTAAGCAGGGCTAATAGGGGCTCACAGAGACCAAAGTGATGATCATGGAGCCTGTACTAATCTGCGCTAAATTCTCTGCATGTGTGTTATGGTTGCTAGCTTGGTGTTTTGTGGGATTCCTCAAAGTGGGGGTGTCTCAGACTCTTTTGCCTATTCTTAAACTTTTTCCTCCTACTGGGTTGCCTCACCTTGCCCTGAGAGCAGGATCTGTGTCTAGTCTTATTGTATGTATCTTGTTATCCCACGTTGACTTGATATCCTGGGAGGCCTGTTCCTTTCTGAAGGGAAACAGAGGAGGAGTGGATCTGTGGGAGAGGGAAGGCGGGGGTGGGAGTTGGGTGGAGGGTGGGGGGGTGGGGTTCTGGGAAGAGTGGAGGGAGGGAAACCGCAGTCAGGACGTTTTGTGGAATAGAATTATTTGTGTAAAGATGTGTTACTTTTGTTTATGTTGCAGAATATTACTTTAACTATGTAAAGATGTATTGCTTTGCCTGCCTAAGGCACCTGATTGGTCTAATAAAAAGCTGAATGGTCAAGAGCTAAGCAGTAGAGGGATAGGTAGGGCTGGTGAGCAGAGAGAGTGAGTAGGAGAAGGACTCTAGGATGGGGGAAGAGAGAATGGGGTTGAAAGAGGGAGAGGCCTGGGGCCAGTCAGCCAGCTGCCAGCCAGTTGCAGAGTGACACACAGAATGAAAGGTAAAATGCCCTCAAGCAAAATGTAGATGAAGAGAAACAGGTTGATTTAAGTTCTAAGAGTTAGTAGGACATGCATAAGGTAAGGCTGAGCATTCATAATTAGTAATATCTCCATGTCATGATTTGGGAGCTGGCTGGCGGTCTAAGAAAGTCTGCTACAAGATGTATTTTATGAGAGAGAAATTAAGGAAAAGAACTGATCCTTCCCCAGCCTCCCACTGCTGGTGGCGCTGGTCTGTTGTGCCCAGCACTGCTCAGGTTGACCTTTAGTTTTTAAATGTCCTTGATGCACATTCTTACTGAAAATGTGATTTCCAAACCCAGCAGTGTTGGTGCACACCTTTAATCCCAGCACTCAGGAGGTTGAGACAGGAGGATCTCTAAGAGTTCCAGGCCACCCTGGTCTACAGAGTGAGTTTCAGAATAGCCAGGGCTACACGGAAAAACCTTGTCTTGAAAAACCCAAAAAAGAAAAAAAAAAAAAAAAAAGAAAATGTGATTTCCAAATACTTTCTTCCAATATCTGCTTAACTTTTCACTCTTAGTTCTTCTGGTTTTGAGGTCAGGTGTGATGGTGTATACCTTAATCCAGAACTAGACGGGCCAAGCAAAGACCAAGAGGACTATATGACTTTGATGTCAACCTAGTATTGGACTGAGTGAGATGAGCTCAAAAAACAAAGTGAGTGAGCAAATCAGAGTGAGTGCTTTTGACAAAACACAAATTATTAATTGAACAAAACAAAAATCTAAGAACTTTAAGCCAGAATCATGAGACCCCTCCTTAGTCTGTAGCTTTAGGTCCTTTAATTGGATCTCTAGCCTAGATCCTACTGGCGTGAAGCTTGGTGGACGTTCACTTCCCTGCACACGAGTGCAGTTGCTCCTATATGGCAATACCACACGCACTCGCACTAAAGAATAAAGGAGATATGATTCGGAGCTGCTGATTTTGTTCTGTAATCTTCCTATATTCTTAGTTTTAGGAATTTTCTTGTAGGTTCCTTGGGATTTTTCACATAGATATTATCTCACTTGAGTGGGGAAAGTTTTATTTCTTCCTTTTTCAGTTTCTATGGGAGGTAGCGTGTCTGGACTTTCACTGAGCAGAAGTGGTGAGAACAGACACGGGCCTCAGGAGAGCAGCTGGTTCTCTGGGCAGTCATGACCAGTTAAGCAAGCTCCATCTATTTCTGGTTTGCTAATTTTTTTTTCTAAATTATGAATGGATGTTGAATTCTGCCAAATGCCTTTTTTATACCCACTGACTACTGCTTAAGTTTTGCCTTGTAGTTTATTAATGCCCTGATTTTCTCTTTTAAAAAGATTTTTTCAGAGCAATGGATTGAGCCCCCAAGGTGCAGTTGAAGAGCAGAAGGTGGGAGAAGATGAGTAAGGAAGTTAGTACCGAGAGGGGCTGGTCCACCTACTGAGACAGTGTGCCTGAACTAATGGGAGCGCACCAATTCATCTGGACTGGGACTGAATGAGCATATGATCAAACCAGTCTCTCTGAATGTGGCGGCAAATGGGGGCAGACGGAGAAGCCATCAACAATGACACCAGGACCTATCTCTTCTGCATGTATTATCTTTTTGGGAACCGAGTCTTTTTGGATGCACACCTTCCTAGGCCGGGAGGGAGGGGGGTGGGCCTTGGACTTCCAACAGGGCAGGGCACCATGCCCTCTTTTAAGGAAGGAGGAGGAGGGGGGAGGAGGAGTGGGAGGTAGGGGTAGGGGACCAGGAGAAGGGGAAGAAATGTAAAAAATTTATTTATTTAATTATGTTTTTGAATGGAAAAAAATAAAATACGAAAAAAATCATTAAAAAATTTAAAAAAAATTGAGTGTATGAGTGCTTTGTCTGCAAGTGTGTATGGGTACCACGTGGGTACCTGTGTGCCCAAGGTCAGAAGACGGTGCCAGATGCCATGAAACGGGAATCACAGAAGGATGCGAGCAACTTGAGGGTGCTGGGACCTGAACCCGGGTCCTCTTTAACCACTGAGCCACCTTTTCAGTCACATTAGCTGTCTTCCAGTAAGTTATGTTCCAGTGGCTATGTTGTATTTTTTTCTTTTTACACATTTCTAGATTTACTATGCTAAAATTTGCCAAGGATTCTTGTCTCTGTTTATTGGGATCCTCTCATACCCCATTCTTTCCTTTTGCTAGGTTTGGTATCTCACTAATCCATTAACATGCACTGAGGAGTATTCTTGCTCTTCTTCCTCTCTTTCCTGAAGAGATTTATTCTTTTTTATGTGTGAGTCTTTTGCCTGAATACATCTATACCACTTCTGTGCCTCGGACCCATGGAAGCCAGAAGAGGACGTGGACTCCTTTGGAACTGGAATTACACATGTTAAGGGGATGGAAAGAAGGCCCGGTGGCTAAGAGAACTGGTTATTCTTCCAGAGGACTGGGGTTCAATTCCTAGTACCCACACGGCAGTTGACAACTGTCTGTAACTTCAGTTCCAGGGGATCTAATACCTTCACACCAATGCACACAAAACAAAGTTAAATAGATTATTAAACAAAACACCACATGGTTGTGAGCTGCCAAATGGGTGCTGGGAAAGAACCCTCGTCCTCTGGAAGAGCGGCCAGTGCTCTTAACAACTGCTGAGCCATCTCTCCAGCCCTTTTCCTATCTTTTGAACCTGGGGTATATGTTGAGGTATAAATTCAAATTCTTGAACAATACAGATTTTCAGGGTTGGGAACTCAGTCAAGTATTAGAATGTTTGCCTAGCATGCATGAAATCTGATGTCCTGAGTTTGGTCCCCAGCACTGCAAAAAGGGATTAGGGAGGAAATGTGTGTAAGTGTATACGAATATACATTTAAGAATAGATATTTATATTTTTTCTCGGATTTTGGTAGTCTGTGGCTTTTAAAGAATGAGTATATTTTATCTAAGCTATCATATTTATCTGCAAAATTGTAATATCTTCCTACTGTTGCTTTCTAGTGTTTGGCAATCAAGCCCAGAGCTTTGTACCTATACGCTAGAACTATGCCAAGCCACTGCCTCGGCTCCTACTTTTCATTAGCCATTAACTAATGGTGTTATTAAGATCCTTTTTTTTTTTAAAGCATGAATAGCCCTCTGTCCACTTTCTTGATTTCTATGAAGCATATCCGCCACGGTAATGTTGGTTTTCCCCTCTGTTTTCTGTAACTGTCCTGTGCTGGGTTAGCCGTGCACATGTTCATCTCTAGCTCCTCTGTGAGAAGACTAACTTTAGAGTTACATTCTCAAATTCAAGTATTTAATGCAATAACACCGCCTATAAACATTGTTTAAATATACCCATGAACATCTTCCCCCACCCCAGCCCCTTGCTTTCTAATTGTGAGACAGGGTCTTACTATGTGTTCTGACTGGCTTTGGATTTACAGGTGCCCCACGTGCAGGGATTAACAGCATGCACCACCAGGCCCATCTAATCCTACAAATTTTGACACTGTATTTTTATTTTTATTTAGTTGAAAGTACTTTTGAGTCAGGCATGGCAGTACACACCTGTGATTCCAGCACTTGGGACAGGACTGTGGTGAGTGTGAGGCTAACCTGGGCTACAGCATGCTACTGTTTTAGAACAACTATCCGACTCCATATATATAACTTCAAAAGCAGCGTGTGGAGTCTGCAGTAAGGACCTTCCTCTCAGGCCCACCAGTTCAATACTCTACACGCATTGCACATGTGGACATGCACATGAAAGTCAGAGGACAATTTCTAGGGATTAGTTCTCTCCTTCTGCCAGGTGGGTCTTGGGGCTTGAACTCAGGCTGTCCAGTGCCTCTGCCTGCTAAGCCCCCAACGGCGGCTCTCTCTCGGCTCTATTAACACGTATCTGATTTGGAGCACTGCATGTTCTTGGCATAAGTGCGCCCTTCTGTCACTGTCTCATGTCCCCTCGATCTTTGCTATTTTTCTTTGTTCTGAGGTCTACTCTGACCCACTCAGATCACATCTGCTTCATGCAGGGTGGGAAGCCCACAGACAGCCTGACGTAGGCACAGCTCCGCACAGCTCCACGGTCTGCATGGACAACTGTTCTAGATACCTTTTGGTATTGAACTGGTTTCTTGTATATAGTGTGCAGCTCAGCTTTCGTTCTGTAACCCTTTCCTGACACCACTGCTTTTAAATGCTCTGTTAGGTCATTAAAGGTTAGTAAGGTTGTGTCCAGATTTATGTCATTTTATTACTTATTCTCTTTTTGAGCTTCATACCCCCCCATTTTTCTTTTTTTTGAATATTTTCAATAAAGATCTTTCAATTATTTGAGTACTGCTTGACATTTTTAAATTTATCTCTAGGATCTTTTAAAAAAGATTTACTTATTTTTATTTTATACACGAGTGTTTTGCTGGCATGTATGTCTGTTGTACCATTTGTGAGCACTTCCTGCAAAGGTCAGAAGAAGGCACTGGATCCCATGCAACTGGAGTTACAGGTGGTTGCAAGTCAACTGTGGGTGCTGGGAATTGAACCTGGGTCTTTTGGAAGAACAGCCAATGTTCTTAACCTCTGAGCCATCTCTCCAGCCTTTATCTTTAGGCTTTTTGATCACACCACTTTGTCTTTTTCTTATAATGGCTGTGCTAAGGGTTACACTACCCATACTTCTCAATGTACTTAGAAATGTTACTTTCCCACTTCAGGCAAAAATGCAATAATGCTACTGTATTTCTTTCACCCTTTCTCATTCCTGCTGCAACTGCCCAATACAAACACACAGCATGATGTACACTGCATGATAGAGTCATTACTGTCAGCTGCCATGCACATCTGCAGCCAGGTTCCTCTGCTATTGTGTACTTCCTGATGCACTCCTTATCCTGATGTTCAGGTTGATGGCACTGCTGTTAGAGCAATGGAGTATATGATTTTTCTTCATCTTGCAATGTGTCTAACTCGTCTTCATGTGAAAGGTAAGGCTTTACTAGCCATGGGGCCCCATGCAGGCAACTCTTTTCCTTTGTCCCTTTAACAATAGCTTTTAGTTTCCTTTCATCTCCATGACTTCTGAGGAGCATCAGGGCAACAATAGGATGCCCAGAAAGTTTGGCACTTCAGATTTCTGCATCAGAAATCTACAGCAAAATATTCCAAAATAGTTTTTTAAGAACAATCTGAAACCTATAACACAGATAAAGGATATTCAACTTTGTTGTGTGAAATACTGTTCTGGATGTTTTTGAAGTACTTTTTCCTAGTTTTCTTTTGCATTCACCTTCTTTGAAGTTGGAGTTTCATGAATCTTTTTTTGTCTTTTAAGGCAGGGTTTCTCTGTGTAACAGCCCAGACTGTCCTAAAATTTTCTTTGTAGATCAGACTGGCCTCAAACTCAGAGACCCACCTGCTCTGCCTCCTGAGTTCTGAGATTAAAGACTGCACCACTGCCCGGCATGAGTCTCAGGAATCTTTATGTCTTTTCAGACTTAGATTTTGGTAGTATTTCCCGCGCCTACATGTAGAGTCCAGAGGCTGACATAGTGTGTCTTCTTCAATTACCTTTCTAACCTATTATTCTTATTTCTTTAATATTTATTCTATTGTATATACATGTGTGTTTTGCCTGCATGTATATACATGTCCCAATTTGTTCCTGGTGCCTGCAGAGGGCAGAAGAGTGCTTTGTACCCCTAGAACCTGAGTTACAGGTGGTTGTGAGTCACCATGTGGGTACTAGGAAGCAAATTCAGACCTTTTGCAAGAGTATCCAGTGCTCCTAACTTCGGAGCCATCTCTCTAGCCCCTCTACCCTGGCTGTCCCAACTTCACTCAATACACCAGGCTGGCCTTGAACTCAGAGATCTGCCTGCCTCTGACTCCAAGTGCTGAGATTTAAAAGTATAAAACCCACTTCTTCCCCTTTTAAAAATTATTTATTTTTAAGATTATAATTACATCATTTACCCTTCCCTTTCTTCCCTCTAAGCCCCTTCATACAGCCCTCCCTGCTCTTTCAAATTCATGGACTCTTTTTATCATTATTTTACATGCATACATGCTTATGTATATACATATATGTATATGACTACACTACCCTTATTTTTTGAGATAGGGTCTCTTATTAAAACCTAGAACTCACTGACTGGTCAGACCAGCTGACCAGCAAGCCCCCATGATCCTACTTCCTCTGCTTGCCCAGTGGTGGGCCTTATAGTCATGTGCCACACGCCTGGCTTTATACACCTCCTAGGACCAAGCACAGGTCTGATGCTTGCAAAGCAAGCGCTGTATCAATGTAGTGCCCCACCTCCATTCTTCCGGTATTCCCCACAGGTCCCTGAGGCAGGCTGCTGTTGGTTCTCCTTTTCTTGTGCTGGGAACTGAGCCCAGAGCCTTTGGCATGCCAGGTAACCCCTTTACCACTGAGCTACATTACTACCTTGCTATTTTTAATATAGTTTTTCTAGTATTTTCAGCCTGCTATTAAACCTACTAATCTGGATTTGAAATTTTTAGCCACTATAATTTTCAATTCTAATATTCCTTCTAGGTTCTTCTTTGTGTATGTGTCTTTAAGAATGTCCACTGCTTTTCAGAGCATAGTCTTATTGGCAGCTTTAAAATGTTTCTGAGAATTCCAACAGGACATCTCGTGGGAGCTGATTCTCTCCTTCTGTGTCATGTGAGTTACAGGGTCACTCAGGTCACTGGGAAGCTCATCCACTTTACCTGCTGGCCACCAGCTGCCCCTAGGCCTAGCATCTGTTGACTGCTTTCTCCTTGTATGCCCTGAGGTTTTCCTGGCTCTTCATACACAGAGTCACTATGTGGAATCAAGGATATTCTAAACACTGTTTAGAATAGTTCTTGAGTGCTGTAGGACTACCAGTGGAGGACAAAGCTAGGGCCCTTAGTTACTAGAAGAATCCAAGGATAGAAACAGTCATTGGTTTTTTAGAACCTCTTCCCTCAGCCGTTTATTCATTCTATTTTCACTTCATTAAAAGAAATTAATCTTTATCCCTCTCATAAGTCTTAAAATCCTTAAGAATACCACACTGACAGAGGAAAGAGGGTAGTTCAGGTGGGACCCCAACTTATAAAGAGCAACTGAAAGTGCCTAAAGGTCTGGTCACCTGCGTGGGGGAACATGGATTTCTTTTCTTCTTTTTTTGTTTTGTTTGTTTTTTTGTTTTTTGAGACAGGGTTTCTCTGTGTAGCAACCCTAGGTGTCCTGGAACTAGCTCTGTAGATGTGGTTGCCTCGAACGCACAGAGATTCGCCTACCACTGTCTCCCAAGTGCTGAGATTAAAGGCATGCGCCACCACCGCCTGGCTGGATTGCTTTTCTTTTGCTGCCCGCTCAGCAGGCAGAGCCCAACCTGCTCTGTTGCCTGGTAAAACAGAAATAACACTTTCCATAGACTTTGAAGAAGGCCCAGAGTCTTATAATCATGCAAGGTGTTCTCTGACATGCAAACACACATGTACACACACACACACACACACACACACACAAAGTAAATGTAAAAAATTTAAAACTACAAATTCAAGAGTTGACCAACTTTGTATTTTTATTCCTAACTACAGCTATCTCAAGCAGGAATGGTGGCACACACCTGTAATCCTAGCATTCAGGAGGCAGCGGCAAAAGGATCGAGACCACTAAACAGACTTCCAAAGGAGGAAAACAACCAACAGGCCTACCCAGCTATGATGCCTATGAACCACAACTATCAGTATGGCACTATAACCCTAAGGCTGCAGAAGTGGCAGGCATACCTTGGTAGTAACCAACAGTTTTCTAGTTGGACTTAGGATCTTCTCAACAAGAGGGAAAACTTCGTCACCTACCCAGAGCTAGTAAAGTTATGGATCTTGTAGAATCTACAGCCATCACTTTAATAAATCAGCATAAACCCCTAACTATGTTCTCAATATTTGTCCTTGTACCCACAGATAAGTGTAGTCCTCATCCCTCAAGGAAACTTCTCTCTGAAACAAATAGAGAGCACTGCAGAAAAACACAATCAATCACAAACAGTTGTAGAGCCCAGTCCCAACAGATACTCTACATCACAACGTTTGCAACTAACGTTGAGGGATCATTATGGAAGAGGGAGAAGAAAAGTGGTCAGAATCAGAGGACCTAGGAGTCTGCTGTGAGACTGTGTCTCCTAGAAATGTCAGAAGCTTTACCCATAGAGTCTCACCAACGAGGCTGCCTGAATGTGACCCAACAAGGATGGCACAAACAAACATGCTAACATGGAGGAGAAAGCTTAGGAGGCTCAGTCCCCCACAGAGAATGACAAGAAACTAGACTGCTGAGAGCAGAAGGAGCACACGGAAGCACGCCAGCGACAACAGGAGCATGTACACACAAGTAACATAATACAAGCTGGGACGGTTATAGCCATGTACTTAGGAATATACAGATATATGTACACACACAGACACACACACACTCACGCAACAACAATTAAATAAAAAAGGCCATGAATTCAAAGGAGAGCAAGGTGGGGGAATATATGGGAGGGTCTGGAGAAGGAAGAAAGGGAAGGGGGAGATGATGTAATTATGTCAAAAAATTATTTAAAAATAGTTTAAGACCAGTTGAAGGTACATAGCAAAGTCCCAGGCCACGTGGGATACATTGTGAGACCCTATCTAAAAAGCAAAACAAAACAAAAATAAAAATTCTGCAGTTATTTTATCCTTTCAAATAGAAACTCTTATGGCAATCTTCCTGAATACTTTCTTTTTTCTTTTTTCTTTTCGAGACAGGGTTTCTCTGTAGCTCTGGGGCCTGTCCTGGAACTAGCTCCAGAGCAAGTCATAAAAATGTTGTCCTGACCTGTTTTTCCAGAGAGGTGCAGCAAGGCT
The DNA here is from genome assembly GCA_004026605.1 of Ondatra zibethicus. Taxonomy (NCBI): domain Eukaryota; kingdom Metazoa; phylum Chordata; class Mammalia; order Rodentia; family Cricetidae; genus Ondatra; species Ondatra zibethicus. The sequence continues at coordinate 62,118 of PVIU01002977.1, forward strand.
GTCCTCCTCTCCCTCACCTGGTTTCCTGCCGCAGAGGTAGAAGGCCAGTCTGTCAGTCAGCTCGTACTGTATCTCCACTAGGCGCTCCGCCAGCTCATGGTGCCCTCCTTGCCTATCAAGAGAACAAAGCATCACTGACACAGCTCAGTTAACTGGCACTGAGTCAGAAGAGCACAGGGCTGTTCTGAGACACCTGAGCAGCTTTATCATAACAACTCTCTGAGCACTTTCAGTGCCTCCACCCAGAGCCAGAGCCTGACCAGGCGACCCTCTTTTCTTTACAAATGTAAAGTGAGAGGGATAACTTCATTTAATGAGGTGAGAAAATCAACTTAATAAATAGAAGGTTTCCAAAAGTCAACTAGAGTGTTCCCAGAAAAACCCAGCCTTGGGGGATGGCCCCAGGCTGATGCTCTGAAGAAGGCCCTGCCTCCACACAATCCTGATGCCTGTAGCCAGCTGCCAGGATCAGAGCCTAGAAGTTAAAAATCACTTCAAGGGCTTCAAGACAGACTAACCTGATGCAGAACCCATCCCTGCAGCTACTTCTGCCTCTGTATCTGCCATTTCTGCAACAGGAAACAGTGTTTGCCTGTCTTTATTCATAAAACTTTTAACCCGCTTGGAATCCTTTTAGCATGTAAGTAACTGTTACACTGAGACTATGACACACAAAGCTCACGGGAGACTCCAAAGTGAAAAAATGTTTACTGTGGATTCTGTTATCATCAAAGAAGAAATCTAGCTCCAGCCAGTTTCTCTCTCCACATACTTCCTGACCTACTACACACATCTGAACCTAACAGATGCCCTGTAACAGATGCGTGTTACAGTAGGTGACAGGGTGCTGGTCTGGGCGGAGCACCTGGCGGAGCTTTCTCAGTGCTGGCTGGAATGAAGCAGCATGGTCCAGTCTCAGAGCTGAGGAAACACTGCGTGCCTCTCACCACTCCGGACACTTGGCTTCTCCACCCCATCTCCATGGTGATGAACATACTCTGTCCATCCCCACCTCCTACTCTTGACTCTGCCTTTCTTCTCTCAAGGATGTTTTATTTCCTCCTTCATAGGTCCATATCCCACCTACTCCTCAAAAGACCACTGAAGAAATCTCCTAATCACTGGGCCCACAATGAAGAAGCTTTACATATGCTCATTTTCTGTATGGGTCAGTGTGGTGTGTATATGAAATGCATGTTTGCCCGTATGTGGGCCCATGTGTGTGGAAGCACATATATAGGGAGGTTTGAAGTCTACATCAGGAATCTTCCAGAGATGTAAAGTTAGGATTCTGAGACAGATTTTTGTCATTTCCCCTGCTTACTTCTTTGTGAACATGGTGTTTCATAGTTAATAAATCTGGAAAAAGAAGGAAAGACATTCATCTTCTATCACCTAGACCTGCAGGTTTAAATAGATTCATTGAACCCCAGGAAGTTCCTTCATGCCCCTGAATTTCAGTTGTAGCAGGGCATGGTGGCATGCCTGTAGTTCCAGTTACTAGGGGCACACAGTAAGAAGTTTGTCTAAGTTCAGAAGTTCAAGATCTGCCCGGGCAACATAGCGAGTATCTGCCTTAAAACAAAACAAAACCACAGCAGGAAAAATTTAAAGATGCATTTAAAGCTTGAAGAGTGGGTTTTGTATTTGACCCCATGCCAGGGACTGGCCTTGTCCTCAAATGCTAGGCCGGCACTCCAGCCTCGTGCTGTTTCTAGCCCTATTTCATTCCTCGTGCTTACAGACAAGCATGTCACTCAGTGAGCCATTTCTCCAGTCTTTGCTCTAATTCTTTTATTCAATTTTTAAAATTAAGATTTATTTATTTTTATGTGCATGTAAGTGCATTTCATGTGTGCCTGGTACCCTTGGAGGCCAGAAGAGGGTGTTGGAATCCACAGAATTGGAGTTATGGATGAGGGACTATGTGGTGCTGGAAACCGAACCCTGAATCCTAGTCCCCTGCAAGAGCAGCTGGTGATTTCAACCACTGAGGAAACTCTCTAGCCGGCCCGACTCTCAATTCTTGATACCTGATTTGTATGCTATGGCTTGAACACTACTTTGTTACAAAGACTGGAAGTACACCAGTTTATGATTCTAGATTGCCTCGTCTTGCCTGTCTCAGCTGATGCTGAAATGTCTTCTTCCATAAACTAACAGAATATAAACCTCTAAGGGCACTGAACACAAGTCATATACAATTCAGTCACTTAGCAAGGAATCATACTCAGCACACAGGTGATCCAAGACCCTCAGCCCCTCACCTTGCATAATCAACAGGAGTCTTTCCACTAGAATCTTGTGTGCCTGGGTCAGCTCCATATACTGCCAATAATTCAGCCTGTAAAATCTGCCCTGCTTTGGAGGCGACATGGAGTGGAGTGCTGCCTTTTTCCTAAGAATTATTAATAAAAGTAAACAAAAAAAGAAAAGAAAAAGAAAACTAAGTAAACTTAGCCTATTCAATTACAACTCAGTTTCAATCTATTATCTGAACCAATTGACGTTTCCGTACAGGATGAAAGAAGTTGGCTTGGGCTCCTAGAGATAGCAGTCTCAGACAGGTCTCAAGGTTCCCTGTTCTCACACTTGAATGGAGTTGCTGAAAAACAAACACAGAAAGAGTAATTGTAAAAGTGTTAGGAGTGATGTGCTGGAGCAGCTGGCGACCTGTTTTAACGCACTCTCTATTAGTAACAGATCTTTATTTGGCTCAGGAAAACAGGGAGTCTCTGCTGTTCACAATGGCTGCAGGCTGCAGGTGAGTCTCGCCCATTTTACCCACAACGAACTAGAACTGTGAAACCCGGTGTGCCCAGATGCGGGGCTTGCCAGGTAGGGCCCAACTATAACCCAAGTGGGAAGCACTTGAAAAGGAGGCTCTGGATTGAGTGGAATGGATTTCAAGGCCTACTGCCTTCCAGCTGTGTGATCTGAGGAGAACTCTGGGCAGCAGAACCTGGGTACCTTGGTGCCATCTGCCAATGGGTTATTGTGAGGATTCAGCGATACTGGAAATGCTTCAAAACTCAAACACGGCTATACTAGTACTTATTAGCTGATGATCCCAGCTGCCTTACACCATCCACTATCAATGCGCATTGCTCATCTATCCACACAGTGCTCTCACAAGGCTGTTCTTGGTGGGAAACACTGATACTGTGCTATGATAATTCCTTATTATCACAGAAAGGTTTTTAAACAAGCAGAAAACAAGCTGCTTTCTTTCAAGTTTAATCTAGAACTGTTCCAAATGTAGTAATAGGCACCACAGGAACAGAGAAACCAATGTAGTCAGTTTTTTTTTAATTCTTTAATCATATGTATGTATGTACGTATGTATGTTTGTGTGTGCATGTGTATGTATGTGCATATTGAGTGCAGGTACCCACAGATGCCAGAAGAGGATGTCAGATACCCTGGAGTTAGAGCTACAGGTGGTTGTGAGTTATCTGATATGGGTCATCTGCATCATCATCATCATCACACACTTTCACACAAGGTCTTACTGTGTAGTTCTGCCTGGCCTGGAACTCACTATACAGACCAGGTCAGCCTTGAATTCCCAGCTCTGATCTGGGATATCTCCCTACCTCTGCCTCCCAAAAGCCAGGGAGTAAAGGTACATGCCACCAGACTTGGTTATATTTTTTATTTGGTAAAAAAAGGAGAGAAACTATTTAAAACTTATTAATGAGTAGGAAAATTATATCTATGTCTATGTAAAAATTAGTATTGTGAATTGCACAATGTTGTTGAGTGAGCATCTAGCTCACAGCACTGCTCTAAAACTCAAGATGAGCATTTCTACAGCATCTCAGAACCGCCGAGGCCCAGAGAAAGCGCCTGTTTGCCAGTCAGCAGCCCTGCATGCAGCAGCTCTACTCACTTCTCCAGCCCTGCAGCCCTGCATGCAACAGCTCTACTCACTTCTCCAGCCCTGCAGCCCTGCATGCAGCAGCTCTACTCACTTCTCCAGCCCTGCAGCCCTGCATGCAGCAGCTCTACTCACTTCTCCAGCTCTGCCCGCCCGCAGCCGGGAAGCTCAAGAGCTCAGCCTCCTCTCCCTGCCATTCTAGTTTTTTAGAAACATCCTAGGCCCTTCTAGAAACACTCCTTTGAAATGGCTATTATTTCCAAGTAGAGAACTTACCAAAATATATATGTGAAAACTGTACTGAAAAAGCACAAATTAATTAATTAAAAACCTTACAAAAATCTGCTGCTTTTGAGACATTTACTTTCCTTTGTCTAGTACGTCTAGGAGGAGGACTAACTACACTTAAGAGAAAAAAGAAGACTGCATTAGAAAGTTGCCAGAACTTTTTTTTTTTGTCTCTAAACCATTTATTTCTCCCGATCGGAGGGCGGGCATTGCTACGTGTGGACGAAAACAGAACGCTGCGTGCAGCAAGGCTCCAAGAACAGCGGTGCAGGTAAGTTATTAGGCCAGCACTCAGGCGAAGGTGGAACCGTTCCAGCCCACGTTGGCTGCGCCCATGTCGTAATAGTTGATGTAGATCCGGTCAGGGCTGATATGCAGGCGATCAGCCAGCAGGCCGCACAGCAGCTTGCTGTAGGTGCAGTTCTGCGCGCCGCGATCTTGCCGATGCTGTGCAGACTGCATAGGGCGCAGGGGTCGCTAGAGCCGCTAAAAGTCATTAGCTGGTCCGGGACCACGTGCACTGCGATGTACTGTGCCGGCTTGCCGGTGGCCTGCGCCAGCTGCTGGGTGAGCTCGGAGAGAAGCCCCTCTGGCACGGAGGCGCGGGGAACGTTGGTGTTCACGGTGAACATCGGCATTGTGGCGGAGGGTTTGCACGAGGGACTAGAGGACCCAGAACTTTTAACTGTATAAAAGAGATTGGTCTCTCCCTCCTAGTGCTACTCCCCAGGGACTGGAAAGAGTGCACCTACCTTACTAAGATCTTTGGCAGTCACACTGTCATCGTCACGGCAGGGCAATCGGTGGACAAACGCTAACATCTGATATTTGGCTCTGATGAATTCTGCTTTATTGGGGCTGGTTTGAAAACAAAAAAGAAAACAGTTCACTTACAGTTCAGACACATTTCTCATTCTTTGTACTGTGAGAAGAGGAAGTGACCACACCCCCCACTTGAGAATACATTTCAGCAGTGCTGAAGATCTGATCTGAAAACACGTTACAGAACGCCACTTTTTGTAGCAGCGTCTTTCTTCCCTTTCTAACTTCCTTCACGATGGAGCCTCAGGAGGAAGCAGCAGTTAGTCTGGTGTTAATAGGTGAGGCACTGGGCAGAACACTGCTGCAAGGAGCCAGATTTTTGGTCTGAATGCCACTAGTTCTGATCACAACTAGTCACCAAGCCCTGGTCTCCAACTGGAGAAATCGTTATGTTCAGTTGGGTAACCAGGCAAGCAATGGCCCACATGCCTCACTCTGCCTTTCTAACAGCAAACGCCCCAGGCACAAGGCTGATCAAAATAGCCACATTCTTTCAACAGGGCCATTTGTTGTGAAGAAATAGAAGTAGTTAGAAACATTGCACTCACTGTACTTTATCCTGTGGATTAGCTTTCCGTCTTCCACTCATAATAGATGCAGGGTCCAGCAAAGAATGCTCCCATATAGAATTAGCACCATTGTTATACAAAGTCTCAACCATCTGAAACCAAGCAGTATGAGATATTTATTTTATTTCCTCAAATATTCAAAAAGAATCAGTGGAAAAATAACGCCCTGTTAAAAACACTACCACGTCTGTGTAGCGTTCATTCCTGTTTCTGACTGTGGAGTGAGACTGAGGAACTTGACGGAGGTAGGATTCCACTCTGCTTGTAGGACAGCCAAATCTGGCTCACCTGTACATACTTACATTACAAACTGAAGGAAAAGTGACTGACTCTTTAGGATGGCATTTGCCTGCCTGAACAAATGATATTTATCCACATACACACTATTCACTTGATATTTTTCATTAAATACACCTATTTAAAATTTTTATTAATAATTGTTAGTTTTCTTATACACACTTAAATAAAATAACGCAATAAACAAATATTTGAATGCTCTCTCTCTCTCTCATGTTCCATTGTGAGTCATGTCCTACCCTTCAAAATCTGATGCCTTAGTATCAGCCCTAGTATCTCCAATTACTCACCTCTGTACCATTTGTAAACTCTAGAACTGTAAACAAAAACAGACCTGGGAGTAGCATCCTTTTGTGTGAGAATGGCCCTTTGGGAATTTCTAAGTAGAACTTTTTTGTTTGGTTGTTTTGTTTTTTGGAGACAGGGTTTCTCTGTATAGCTTTGGCTGTCTTGAAACTCACCTCCTGAGTGCTGGGATTAAAGGCATGCACCACCACTGCCTGGCTTAAGTAGAATGTCTTAACGAACATCTCAACTTCATTACCAAACAGTACTCCTAGGAAGGTCTGTCTGCTTGTGCAGCTCATGGGCACCTCTTACCAGCAACCCAAAACACTTGCTTTGGTACCTTGGTTCATACAAGCTTAAGGAGCACGGTGTGCAGCTGTTGCAGATTTAGTGAGATGTGGATTAAGACAAATATCACAAAATGCACTGCTGGGGAAGCTTCCTTATGTACACTGTGCAAATGTCCCAACGCAAAACTCTGCCTACTGTGCATGTCCCAAGTTTCAGAAGAACTGAAGAATGTGTGCCTCAAATAAAAGTACAAGGAACATGACATCGGATCTCAAATAAGACAAAGACCACCCCCGACAAGCGTTAGGCGTGCAATCAAAACATGCTCACTTAGTCTCTGCCTGGCAGTGAGGGCTTTAAAAATACCTCAGATGCTGAAGTGATTTCTGAGGAAACCAAGTCTACACTTCTATCAAAGCAGAAAAAAATGGTCTAAAAATGTGAGCAGGTACTCAGGGATCGCAAGTTAATGAAAAGCTTCTCAGCAGTGGCTTTTAGGATCATTCATCACAGCCTACAGGAAAGAGAGGCCCTTTAAAGATAACTGCTGCAGCCTAGAGGGTGGCTCAGTGCTCTGAAACAAGCACTTGTGGCTCTTGCAGGAGACCTAGGTTTTAGTCCCAAAACCTATATATTCACAACCATCTGTAACTCCAGTTTCAGGACATCCTGTGCCCTCTTCCGGCCTCTGTGGGCACATACATACATGTAGGAAAGATACTTACAAAGTAAGTAAATCTAAAAAAAGGCTAAAAAATAAAAATAATTTCTGGGTGCTGGAGACATGGCTCAGTGGTTAAGAGCACTGGCTGTTCTTCCAAAGCATCCACGTTCAATTTCCAGCACTCACATGCAGTTCACAACTGTCTGTAACTCCAGTTCTAGGGGATTCTGACACCCTCATACAAACATACATGCAGGCAAAATACCAATGCATTAAAAATAATTAATTATAAAATAATTTCTGAGCTGGGTGGTGGCAGCACACGCCTTTAATCCCAGCACTGGAGAAAGAGACAGGCGGACCTCTGTGAGTCTGAGGCCAGCAAGTTCCAGGACAGGCTCCAAAGTTATACAGAGAAACCCTGTCCTGAAAAACCAAATAAATCAATAAATAAAATAAATACTTAAATAAAAACTAAACAATAAAATAATTTCTGGCCGGGCGGTGGTGGCACATGCCTTTAATCCCAGCACTCGGGAGGCAGAGGCAGGAGGATCTCTGTGAGTTCGAGGTCAGCCTGGTCTACAAGAGCTAGTTCCAGGACAGGCTCCAAAGCCACAGAGAAACCCTGTCTCGAAAAACCAAAAAAAACAAAAAAAAAAACAAAAAAAAACCAAACAAACAAACAAAAAATAACTTCTGATGTTAGGCATGGTGGTGCATACCTTTAATTTTAGCACTTAGGAAGCAGAAGCAAGAGGAGATCCGTGAGTTCAAGACCAGCCAGGGTTGGGCTGGAGAGATGGCTCAGAGGTTAAGAGCACTGGCTGCTCTTCCAGACGTCCTGAGTTCAATTCCCAGCAACCACATGGTGGCTCACAGCCATCTATAATGAGACCTGGTGCCCTCTTCTGGCATGCAAGTATACATGGAAGGAATACATAATAAATATATAAATCTAAAAAAAAAAAAAAAGACCAGCCAGGGCTACATAGTGAGACTCTTGTCTCAAACAAAACAAAACAATTTCTGGTGACAATCTAGAAAGTAAGCAGAGAAAACTTAATAAGAAATTTAGACATTTAATGATACATTTTGTTGATATATCTATGTATAACTGTGTCTGGGGAAACAAGAATATGTAAGGTGAGCAAGGAAAGACTAGATAATGATGTCAATACAGGACAATACTGTTTACTATACATAGAAAAGAGCAAAACATTTTATCCAATTATGATCCAAATATTCTTATAGGTTTAAGATAATATTAGATTTTTTAGTTGCTAAAATAACAATCCCTAAAAGACAAATTTCCAATTATGAAAATTTTTCTTATCATTTACCTGAAGCAGTGTTGGAGGCCATGGTGTGTGTTTAAGATGCCTTACTTGGGAGATATGGCGCCCTAGACTCCGATGAACACTGCAACACTCATCACATATAAAAGTTCCCCTATTTACTGATGCCCAGGAAGGATCTGGAAAAAGAACAACACCTCAGTGGCAAGGACGCTAATTGGTTGTATACAGGATGGCAAAAGATGGCTGTTTGGTTTTTAAGAAAAAAAAAAACCAAAAAAACAAAAAAACATAATATGTTTTTGTTGTTTTACATGCTCCTCAACATCTGAAGCGGAGGGACCAGCCTGAGGATCCTACCCACCTTGACAGATTAGGTTTACTGAACTAAGACAGCCTTACACGTGCATTGCCTTCCTGTGTGGGCCAGTCTGTAGCCTGAATGTGGGTTTACCACATGTGCTCTTTGGAATATTAGTTAAAGAAGCAGAATGAAGGAGCAGGGTAGATCATTCCACTCTTGTTTCCTTGTAGGGCTGAACCTGGGGCCTTGTTCATGCTGGGCTAGCGCTCTATCATTGAGTTCCATCTTCAGCTCGATGAATCATTTTGAGTTCATCTTTGTAAATAAGACTACATGATCTTGACAGTGCATTATCCGTGTAACAGTATCTAAGGTAAACAGTGAGGGGACTGTTGCCCAGTGCAGGAAGTCAAGTCCCACACGCTAACAGAAAGTCAGAAGAGACCTGCAGAAGCACTCAGCTCTTCCAAGGGCAGGAAAGGGTGCCCGTTCTGCTAAGGCAATGCTCTATGCCAATACCAGTTGCTTTAGACAACCTGCTGGATCCAGTCTTACAGCTGACTTGAAGGATGGTGCCTCACAGATATAAAGAGGTAAACCAAAATGAACAGAATTTCTCGTTGAGTACAATACTTGTTTTCCTTTGGAATCCACAGAACTTCATCAGACAACCTTTCAGAAGTGGAATAATTTACACTGGGTGAGCAGGATGGATCTGGGCGGCCTTTCTCATCCCATCAGACTCACAGTGGGGCGACAGTAGGTGCCACTCCAGCTGCCTGGCCTAAGGATTACATTTTAAAATTCTTCAACATCCACAAAAATCTCCAAAATGCATGTATGTCATGTTTACCATTTTAACAGTTTATTCTAACCCTTTCAAACCATATAATGAAAAGTTATGGGATTTCAAAGACAAATCCTGGGAGCCAGAGAACACAGTGGTTAGAGGGTTGGTTATGGAGACGAACAGTCCATGGTTTGAATCCCAACTCTGCCGCCACTTCTTGTGCAATAATGTGAGGTAAATTACTTCTCTGAGTGTCCTCACAGTGGGAGAGGGGAGAGACAATGTAAAAAATAAGAATAAATAAAGTGTCTGTCATGGGGGCACAGGAATGAAACATTTTAAATGAACTAGATTCATTAAAAACAAACAAGAAATCAGGCCTGGGCATGTGACTGTCCTAGGAATTGGGAAGTCCTGGCTTTGGCCCCAGCGCCACAAAGGTAAACAAAACATAATCATAGTGAAGTATCTTCTCTAAAGCAAAACAGAAGAGACTCCAGCAGGCTTAATCATAGGTGCTACTATGCCATTCTAAGGAGCGGTGGGAAGCATGAAGGCTCTGCATAAGCGCACCGCAACGTCGGTTCTGCGTTGATCTGGTAGTATTAAGACTAGACGTGTGGCTTCACTTCCCATCATCAGGGGCTCACAGTAGGCTGGGCAAATCAGTCAGGAAAAGGACAGCAATGGCTTAAGAGGCATTAAGCCATGGTCTCAAATAATCACTTAAACACCATGGATCAGAATCCCAAGGAAAGAATACTAACAACAACAACAAAACCGAAAATTTAGTTTTTATGAATGAGGTTGAGTGAAGCCCTTCCAGTCTGTCTGGAAGGCAGGGTTTTAATAAGGCCCACGAACGCCACAAATGGACTTCAACAGTATCCTTGCCCCCGCCTATCTGAAGCAAATTTTGCCCAGGAAAGTTAAGTATTTGAGCATCCTCCGAGCCAGCCTTAGCATTAAGATTTCAAAGGAGCCCTAATTCTTCAGGTAACCCTCCACCTAAGCTGTGCACAAAGGGAGCACAAATTCCTTGCTGCTCATTCACCCTTCAAGGTAGCCTCATTATATTCAAAACAGGAAGGAAGTGACTCAAGTCTTTCTAGAGTTTGGCATTCAAGACTATAACATGAAACAACAGAAAAGGCTCTGAAATGCTACAAATGGACAAGGCAGCGTTCAGGGTGGCAAGGAGAGGCAATCTGCTTTGCCATGTACCTTCCACGGGAGAAGCAAAGAACATGCATCCCAAGAGGAAGCTTTAAGTTAGACACACATGAATCAACGGAAAACAGGCAAGAAAAGAAGGAAGCGGAACAAACGGCATTTGCTGAGAAAATGATAGTTTGTATAAACCTGGCTAACAGCACTTCTTTAAAAACCTTCCCACCTGTCCTTATCTTCCATCTGAACTGTTAACCTGTAGTACTCAGGACCATGAAATAAGTAAGGGTTACCACAGCACCATTTATAATCAGCCTCTGCTTCTAAATGACAAGATGAAGATGAAAACAGTTGCAAACGGCTGGAGTTCAATGACTTAAATTAAAATTACTGAACACTACTGTAGCAGGAAAGTCATCAAATATGTAAGTGACTTCAAACTCGAAGTTAATCAAGTCCAAGAACCAAAACAAGCACAAAAAAATCTAAATTGAGACCTGTCAATTGGGTTCCAATTACTAAGCCAGATCCAATCTTCAAATCCAAAAAATTTGCAGTAAGAACCGTTTGGTCGTTCGATGTCCCCGAGTTTACACCGCCAGTGACTGTGTGTGGTACTACTGTGAAGCCAAACTGTAGCTGAAGGAACTACAAGGGTTTTGAACTGAGTACCATCATACGAAAGAGACGATCCCTAGGGAATAGCCATTGACCACAGCGCGCTGCATTAGTGATAGTTTCCGTCGGAAAAACGAGGAAATCAGGTTTGAGCAAGTAAAGCCATCGGTCCAAGGTCATGCAGAGGCGAAATCTGGTGGAAACTTAGATCCTCAAACTTCAGATCCAGAGCTAGGGCTTGTCCCCCAGGAGTGTCTGCCAGGCGCAGGGCAATCGTCCACTGGGGACCCCTCGGGCAGCGCAGCCGAGCGGTCGCGCACACGCACAGGCCGGGGGACCGGGAAGGGAAACACCTGCAGCCTTGGGCGGCCCGCGTCTGACTCCTGTCACTGGCTTTCCGGGGCTGCGGAACCGTTCCCGTCCCGTCCCGTCCGCTCCCGGGGCCGTCGCCTCTGCCCTCGGCCGGGCCGCGGGAGGGAGGGACCCCCGGGCTGCGCGGCTGACAGGCCCGGGGTCGTCTCGCGCCCGGACGGCAGGGGGTCGGTGTGGCTGGGCCGCAGTCACCCCCCGCCCGCGGGGACCGCCCCGCCAGGGGTCCCGGCCCCGAGAGCGCGGCGACCGGGCCCCGCCGGCGTCACTCACCCGGGCCGCTGCAGTCGGCGCACACGTCGCTGCTCCGGAGCCGCTTCGACATGGTTCCCGCTTCACCTGCCGGGAACCCCGCGACTGTAGAGGCGGCGGCTGCGCTTCCGCTCTAACGGGTCCCCGGGCGGCGCTGACGGCGCCTCTCCCCCTCAGCGCCTTGCAGCCCCGGCACACTACGCACGCGCGGCGAGACGTCCTGCTGAGCCTGGCCGGTCATATGACCGGAAAGGGCACGCTTCCTTATCGCCATCTTGAATGAGGGCAGAGGTCTGCCCGAGCATCCTTTACCTGTCTCTAAATACTCTCGCAATTCCTTTCGGGAAGTGATTCCTGGATCCAGTACTGATTAGTACAGAGGAAGAAGCAAAACCTCGTGATAAAAACTCTAAACATATAATCTCCTGGAGATAATCAATAGTTAAGTTCATTTAGTCATTCCCAGAAGCAAGCAAGGGTCATGTCCATCTGTCACATGTGAAATTTGATGGCTACCACACACTCCTCCATTAACGCTTTTAGGTACCATCTTAAAGTTATTAATCCTGTATTAGCTTCACTCATTCTTCAAGGACTTCACACCCGAGGAGAATGGACTAGGTCGGTCAGAATTCTTGACCGGCCGTTGCAATCATCTGAAAAGCTGAACGTATGTCGGAACCAAGAAGGAAGCGGGAATGCTTGTATTGGACGACTTCGTGGCAGTTGTAAATATCTAGGCAGACATAACACTTGGCTCTTCATGTGTCAAGAAGTGCTTGAAGTTGCAATCCAGAGGATGGATTTTACTTGTGCATATCGTGGGCCAGCCTGGATATTCTATTAGTCCTTTGGGCCGCAACCCTAAATCTGAATGACTAGCTTAATGAAACTGATGCAGGATAAACTTGAATTACAGACGAGTTGGGAATTCAGACAAAATAGTGTTTTTCAACTGGACGATTTTTCTCCTCCAGGGAACAACTGCCAGCGTCTGGGGACAGTTTTGGGGAGAGTGCTGATGGCATTGAATAGGCAGCGCTCGCCCTCCTCTACAAAGCCTAACCTCCACAGCAAAGAACCCAGTTCAAATATTCCGAAGTGTAGAAGCCTAGAGACACAGTTACCCCGTTATGAGGGTATCTGGTGTCACTTCTCCGGGGTTCAGTTCTTCCGTGAAAACGATTTCGTGTTGCCCACATCCAAAATGGCTTCTGACCAATCGTGGACGACACCAGCCAGATGGTTTGGTCCAGGCTCCGCTCGCACCCCCGGGCTGCAGAGCCAATGGAAGGACCCCAGTTGTGGAACGAACCACTGGACGGGGCTGGAGTGGGGGGGGAGAGCCAGGGAGCGCGCACCCTAAACTTTCCACGTGGGGATCTCGGGCTTCCAGAGGGTTTCTGCGGTACTATAAAACTGTTTTCGTTGTGTGTCTCGGCGTAGGGGTGCGGCGGGAGGACATGGAGCGGGGCTCGGGTCGGTCGCCGGCCCACGTCCCCCTCCGTGGCGCTCGGTGGAACGCCCCGCTCACTTCCCTGTTCTGAGCGGTTCGGCCGGCGGCAGTCGGTTCGCGAGCTGTCAGCGCGGGCGCGAGCGCGCGGGGCGCGGGGTGGGCGCGGCCGAGCGGGTCCCCGAGCCGGTCCCCAGCCCGGCCCGCGACCCCGGGCCTCCAGCGCCGCCCGCTCCGGCCTCGGAGGCCCGCGCCGCCTGCCCGCCGCGCCCCGCACTCGCCCGCTCGCTCTCCGGCCAGTCGGGCGGGCCCCCGAGACCCCGTAGGGTCGAGGCTGGTGGCAGGCGGGCGGTCAGGCCCGGGCCGCGGCCTCCTCGCCATGTCCTCGGCCCGCGACGCCAGCAGCCGCTTCCCGCTGCACCTTTTGGTCTGGAACAACGACTACCGGCAGCTGGAGAAGGAGCTGCGGGGCCAGGTGAGGTGCGCGGCGCGGAGTCGGGGTCGGTTCGCCTCCTTCCCGAGCCCCGCTCAGCCCTTCAGCTTTGTGGGTCCCGCTAGGACCCGCATCAAGCGAGTCCTGTAGACCCGGCCTTATGTCGCGGGCTTTTGGTTCAGTGTCTCCTTTCCGATATCGCTAGGAATGAATGCGTATATGACAGGGAAGGAAACTGAGACCCCAGAGCCTACTTAGCCTACTTGCCTTGCGCAAGGCCACCGGGCTAATGAGTACCAAGACGGGATCTTTTATCTCAGGCTGACTGGCCCCAGAATGCACCTTTAAGCTTTATGGCCTCGAAGGCGGAAGAGCAACACACACACACACACCCCTTACTTCACCCACCCTTGTGCTGAGGAAGAGCTTGGTTGGCTTCGGAGGCCCGGCTCTAACTCCCCTGTGACCTTGGGCAAAGCCGTTGTGTTCTGGGGCCCACTCTACCTTCCCATAGGGTGAGGATGTTGGCAGCGATGAGGGAAAACCCAGTACTTGTCTAGATTGATGGTTCTGGGGATGGGCCTAGGAATCAGAATTTAACGAGCTCCCCAGGGTGGCTGATGTAAAGTTTGAGACTCTCTGGTGTTGAGACCCCTTAGAATCCCTCCCTGTCTGTAGTGCTTTGGCGTCTTGTTTTTGTTTTTTAAAAATGTATTGTCATTTCACAAAATCAGTGGTTCTCCATTGGAGATGGTAGGGAACATTTGGCACTGCAAGGAGACATTTTTGGTTGTTATACTTGCGAGGTGGGTGCTGTTCTCATCTAGTTGGGTGGAGACCAGGGACCCCCGCTGTGTCTTATAGTGTTCCACCCACAACAGAGTTATCTAACTCCAAAAGTCAATAGAGCTTGGTTGAGAATTTTTGCTGTATGTGTATATTCTTTCTTTTGTTTTTGTCTTTTTGTTTTTTGAGACAGGGTTTCTCTGTGGCTTTGGAGCCTGTCCTGGAACTAGCTCTTGTAGACCAGGCTGGCCTCGAACTCACAGAGATCCTCCTGCCTCTGCCTCCCGAGTGCTGGGATTAAAGGCGTGCGCCACCACCACCCAGCAATGTATATTCTTATTTTGTTGTTTGGGTTTCTTGGTTTTTCTTTTTTCATTTCATTTCATTTCTTTTTTTTTTTTGAGACAGGGTTTCATTGTGTTGCTCTGCTTAGCCTGGAATGCACTATGTAGCCCAGGTTGGCCTCCAGCTTGGGGCATAGCCTCCTGATTGCTGAGCCACCAGCTGGCTCAAGATGATGGCATTTATGGTACTGCAACAATTTTCGTAGGTATTGGTGCCCTTGAGTTCCAAAAACAAGTAGCAAACAAGATAAGGATTTGTAATTACTCCTGAAATCAGGTTTCATCTTTGCCAGTCTGTTAAAGGCCTGCTTTTGAATGACTTCACATCAACTCTGTAATTGTCAAGACTTTTGGTTCTTTTGGTTGTCAAACATTGGGCACACTCCATAGCCTGCTGTCTGAACAGTTGTGCTAAGCGTTGGTGTGCAGCTTGCCATGTGTGTTTTAAGTTGTCTGAACACGCGAAGAGAGTCAGAAGTCACTTTTGTCATTTAAAAAAGGATTCCATGGCAGGTGTGGTGGTGAACACCAGTAACCCAGGCTGCCCAGGCCGTTGAGACAGGAAGACTAAAGCTGGAGGCTAGCCTGGGCAATTTGGTGAGAGTCTGTCTGAAAATAAACAAGAAAGCTCAGCGGTGCAACACTTGTCTATTATGTGGAGGCCCTGGTTTCATCCTCAGTGTAGGGGTGGTATCTAGACAGAACAAGGTTTTGTAAGAGTCATTGTTCTTAATTAGATGACACAGTAAGTGTTGGAGAGTTAAAGAGATAATGACACATGCCCCCAGAGAGAATGATTCACTGCCAGCCTTCTTAGTATACCTGCTGATAGAATTCTCTATTACACCAGCCCAGAGACCTTCTCTAGACTCTTAGCGCAGGTCTCTCCCCAAGTCTCACCCTGGACATTTCAACAAGTAACCAGTTTTGACTGGACATAGTGGCCCACACCTGTAACCAAGCTGAGGCAGAAGTATTGCAAGTTCAAGGCCAGTACGGGCAAGTTAGACCCTGTCTCAGAATAAGAATTATATATATATATGTGTGTGTATATATATACACACACACACATACAGAAAAGGAGTTGGTATATGGCTCAATGCTGGGATGCTTGTCTGGCCTCGGTGCTGGTTTCGCAGTAGATGATAGTTCTCAGCTTGTGCAGTGTTGAGCGTACACACAAAGTCACAGAATTGAGATCCTCTATCATCAACCCGCGGGCTTCCAGTCCTGAGTTTGGAACACAGTATTCTACTCATTGACGAGGACGAGCTGTCTGCTGACGTCAGAACTGCACCTTAGCTCATGGTCTCAGCATTTCCTGCAAACTGGGACAAAGGTATCCACTGAAAGTTCTGTCTTTGACTATGACAGGCCTTAAGGACTTTTGCAATTAAAATATTTTATTTTTGTTTTGAGACAGAATGTCATTGTAAACTGTAGGTAGCCTGCAATTCATCTGTGCGTTTGCTGGCCTCAAACCCTATCAGTGACAACTCCCCCACTTAGTCCCCTCACACCCATCCTACACCCCAACCTGGGATCACAGGCTTGGCAGTACTTGGGAATTAAAATCTTGTAATAAATTTTGTGAGAGAAAACTTGAGGTCTTTACTGCCCTTGACTACAAGGCTGAGAAAGGATGCTCATACTTTGTGATTCTCTGGGTTGATGTTACTCTTACTACAATGGGCCATTTCACAATGTAGCATTTACCTCTAGGGAGGAGACTTTGGCATGGACATCTTGATTGTCATACTGTATCGTCCAACTTCAGCCTTGAAATTTGCTATTGAAATGGCGGGAACAGAGCAGCTGTGTAGGGCCCCGTGCTCTGCTGGCACCGTTGTGAATTCTTCATACTTTCATTTTGTTTGAGTCCCTACAAACTATAGAACTGGTTGGGGTCAAGATAATTGATATCACTAAAATATCCTTAAGTAACTTGGCAGGAAATACATGTTACTTCATGTTAATCCAGATTCCCTGTTGATTATGATATAACTAACTAACTTCCTTTTTGATCAGGAGGCAGTGGGTTTAATGGTCAGTACTAATGCTGACTAAGTCATGTGTCCGGCATGTTCTGTGCAGGTAGGGAGTGGGACATAAAAGGCCGAGTGCTGTGCCCAAGTGACTGGCTGATTGTTGGTTGGTTAACTTAACTATGGGGCCTAGGCTGGCCTTGAGTTCATGGCAGTCCTCCAGTCTCAGTCTCCTGACTGACTGCTGGAATTAAAGACATGAGCCATTGTGCCCAGTTTCTGCTAAAGTATTTTTTAATGCAATCTTAAATTTTTTATGTTTAAATTGTGTGTGTGTGTGTGTGTGTGTGTGTGTTTCAGGAAAGAGGGAGATACAAACATGTACACAGGAGCACAGGTGCCCTTCTTTCCTTCCACTCTGTGGGTCCCAGAGATCAGAGTCAGCTCTTCAGGTTTGGTGGCTGTTACCTTTACCCACGGAGCCATCTCTTGGGTCCCTGGCATCTTTGATTTAGTTCGATCTGCTCTTTTGAGGTAGCTGTCATTGTGCGTCCCATCCCCGAGATCTGAGGAGCAGCTCACTTGTGTGCTTAGCTTGTGTTTGAGTCATAATATGAAGCATGAGAGGAGCATTGTCGTCTGTCTGAACCCTTCTCTTTCCTTCCCTTCCTCCCTTTCCCCTTTCTCCTCATCCCCTCTACCTCTGGAGAGAAAGACAAACCTAGAAGAGAAATAAAAAGTCAAATTTTGTACTCTTGCTTTTTTCCCCTCGGTGTTGTATGCGCTTGTGTGGTGTTTGTGTGTCCCTGGTTAGTGTATGTGTTTGTGTGGTATATGTGTGTTCCTGGTTGATGGTGTATGTGTTTGTGTGGTCCTGCCCGTGAGGTATGTGTGCGTGGGGGAGGTCAGAGGCTGATGTTGAGATATCTTCCTCAGTCGTTTCTCTTACTTTTGTGAGACAGGGTTTATCACTGAACCTGGAACTCACACTTTCTGCTAGACTGACTGGCCAGTGAACCCTCAGGATGCTCCTGTTCCTGTGTCCATAGTGCGGGCTGACAGGTGTGTGTCATAGGTACTGGGATCTGACTTCAGGTCCTGATGCATGCCTAGCAGGCACTTTACACACCAAGCCGCCTTCTCAGCCCTGCTGTGCGTGGTTTTGCTGTGCTATTCCTGCTTCCCTCAGCGGTCTTCCTGCCTCAGCCTCCTGAGTGCTGGGATTGGAGGGTGTTCCACCACACCTGGCTAGCCATTAAAATCTTACAAACAACTGACCCAGGCTGGTCTCAAACCTGTTTTCCTGTCTTGCTCACCATTCGGAAAGCTTGCTTCTCCTTCAGGGGAACTAAGGACAGCAATGGATCAAACTTCTGGCAGTAGCCACTGAGTTCCAGAACCTGGGGATTTGGCCATTTCATGCATATTCTAGTTTTTCTACAGGAGTTGGGGGTTGACTGCAAAATTAAAAACCAAGAATTCCCATCAGCTGAACAATGAACTGCTTGCCTGCCTTGCTGTCGTTGTCATTGAGTTTCTGCTGTCATCTGTCACACAAGTGGGGCTGCAGCTGGCACATTAGATTTGTATTTTGTTCCAGGACCTATTGCAGCACAGAAAGACTTGAGTTCATCCAGACCTAGACAGTAAGTTCTCGCCAGCTTCAAGTGTCGCTGGTAGCTAGCACAGGTACAACGTGGCCAACTGTGAGTATCCCAGGCCTCAGAAGACATCCTTACAGTGTCTCTTAACCCTTTGGCTCCTTGATGGGCTTTGAGGTTGGTGACTGCAGTTGGAAGTATTTGTGTTCAGTTGTCGTTTGGTCAGGAGGTCTTTGGAGCTCTCTTGGCCTCCCACTGGTGCTGGAGAATGATTGAACACTTACAAGGAAGAAGGCAGAGGTGAGTTTGTACATGGAGCATAGGGAGCACTGGGATCAAGTTGGGTGGAGAGTGGCAGATAGAACACTCTCTTCTGAAGCTAGCAGTGGAAGCACAGCAGCCAGGAATGGGAGTGAATGTTCCAGACAGCAGCAGTTCCTGGAGCCTGATGAAGCCGGTGGCCGGCCAGGTGAGGTCACTGGGCACATATTCTAGTTAGCACCCTTTGCCTGGAGGTCAGTGTGGAGCCAGCTGAGATGAAGCACCTGCAGACTCTCTGGAGTTCCTCCTGGGTCATCAGGAGTGTAGGCTCACAACCCACCTGGAGTTACCTTTTCCTGTCTGACTTGAGGCAGAGACCCCGGGCAGTCTGAGAGAGAGGCGTGAGGGCAGTTGGTGTGCTGTACCCTTCTTTTGGAGGCCTAAGGCAGCATTTCCACATGCTAGGTGGGAGAACTCACCAAGGCTAGTGGGGAGACTGGAATTGGGGCCCAGGCTATCTGCAGCTGGCCCTCAAAACTCAGCCTCTCAACTGCCTCTGATTGCAGGTGGGGAAGAAGGCTCTTGTGCTAGGAAAGCGGAGTTAGCAAGCACAAAGGAGATGTGAGAATCTTAGTCCTTGACTTCATTCCAGACTCAGAGGAGGGGCTTTTAATTTGATATAGCTCTTGGCTGAGGAAATGGGTCAAAACATCAAGGGTCAGAGTTTGTTGGATTCTGAAAGCCCATCCTTTCTGAACTACTGTAGCTGGCAGTGCTGAGCTCCAGTGTAACTAATGACACTGAGCAAATCTCTGAGGAAGAGTGACAGCTGATCTGATCCTCCACAGTGTGGGCGGCTGCTCAGAGCAGCTGGCTCTGGGTGCTCACTGTTGTCAGGCACCGTGTCAGCTCAGGCCTTGCCCCTGTGAGGACTGTGAGGTTGGTGCCTTTACAGTTCTCCTTTACGAGGGAGCAAACCCAGGCTCGAGAACTGAAGCAACGAGCCAGGCAGTAAAGCAGTTTATAGATGGTAGATTAGTCTTATGTGCCACATATAGACACGCATGGTTTTCTGATATCTTTCTTGACACAAAGTTCACTTATGGATCTTTCTGGTGGTTTGAACAAATTGTATTTTGCACTTGGTTCCAAGCTAGTGGTGTGTTTGGGGGTTTCGGTGGTGCAGCCTTCTGGAGGAAGTACACAAACACACATCTCCTCACTCTCTGCTTTGTGCTTATGATTGGGATGTGCGTTACAGCTTTCTGCTCCAGCCACCACGACACCATGGCTACCTGTTACAGTGGACTCTTAACCCTCTGGAACTGTGAGCCAAATAAACCCTTTCATTTCAGTTGCCGTGGTCATGGGAGTTTTTTCACAGCAACAGAAAAGTAGCTAATACACTATCTAAAGTGTCCTAGCTCATGGTTTTTACTATATCCACTCCCACTTGCCAAATGCCACATGTCACCTGTGCCACTGTCTGTCATCAAGTAGTGGCCTGGTCTGTGTTTTTTATTGTTTTTGATGCTGTTGTAAGGGGCATTGTTTTCCCAAGGATTTTTGTTTGTTTGCTTACTTGCTTGCAAATGTGTAGAAATGCAACTAGCTTTGTTTGATCTCTTTGTTTTGTTTGTTTGGTTGGTTTGGGTTTTTTGAGACAAGGTTTCTTTGTGTCCTGGAATTGACTCTGTAGACCATGCTGGCCTCAAACTCAGATATCTGCCTGCCTTTACCTCCTAAGTGCTGGGATTAAAGGTGTGCACCACCACTGTGGCTATACCTTGATCTTTTATCTTACAACACTGATGAGTGCATGAATGCTAAATTCATTTAGTGTGAGTTTTGTAGTGTAGTCCTTAGGATTTTCTGTGTACATGATCCTTTAATATGTGAGTAGAGATGCTTTTATTTCTTTACATTTTATTTATATGTTTTGTGTTTTTCTGTGTGAGTGTATGCCAGTGAGTGCAGATGCTCAGAAAGACCAGAAAAGGGCATCAGATCCCCTGGAACCTGAGCTATAGGTGGTTGTGAGCTGCCCTCTGTGTGAGCCCTCTGCAGCAGCAGCCATCTCTGCAGCCCACCTCACTTGACCTGGGTTCTGGGGATGGCTCTCAGGAGGTCAGCTCGTGTGGGAAGTGCTTCCACATGCTGAGATGCATCCACTGCACCTTGTTTGAGTGTAATAACCCAGGTCTTTTTTTTCATGGCATCTGCCAGTGCAGTAGATGCCTTCTGCGGCCTTTTGCTTTGTTGGTTTGAAAGCTCCTTATTGCCCCCTTATCTTTATTTTCCCATGGTTTTCAAATCACAATGTCTCCATAATATAGCAGGGGAATTTCTCCATGCCTTTCTCATTTCCCTGAGAAAGGGAAGCATGGTGAGCCCTCAAGAATTTTCTTCTGCCATGCAAAATGTGATGCCGAATGTGTATTTCTGTGGTTTAGGACAGAAGAAAGCTAACAACTTAGTGAACCGGATTTTGTTCCTATGTCATGTCTGAGATCAGTTGCCCAGGAGGCTGAATGATGTCTGCCCCTCCGTTGGTACTTCTTGGTTCCTGGGTGTGGAGGAGTAAGTAGTTCCCCTCCTATGCAGATGGAGTAATGTCACAAAGGCCATAGGAGTATGGCTGGCAGTGTGCTGAGCGGCCTCACTTAAAAATGTACTACAGAGTGTATGTAATGGAGGGCTGGAGAGATGGCTCAGTGTTTAGGAGCACAGCCTGCTCTTCCAGAGGTCCTGAGTTCAATTCCAAGCACCACATGGTGGCTCACAGCCATCTGTATGGGATCTGATGCCCTCTTCTGGGATAAAGGTGTACATGCAGATGAAACACTCATTAAAATAAAATAAATAAATCTTTTTAAAGGAAGAAATGAAGCTGAGAACTGCAAGTGAGCATGCATGTATGTGTTTTTTCCTGCTCTTGACTGCGTGTATGATGTGACCAGTTGTCAAAGCTCCTGTAGCTTGAATGATGACCTGGAATTGGGAGCCAAATAACCCTACCCCTCCTACGTGCTCTCTTGTCAGGGTATTTTATCACAACAAGAGAAGTGAAACTAGAGTGTCACCCATGACTAGCCAGTCTGAAGCTAAGTGGGAAATTCCAGAGAACTCGTCCTTTCCATTGCGTGGTCCTCTGAGTGGGGTGATGAAATCTCTATGGCCGCTCAGTCGTGTGGTGAGATAGAAGCCCACACCGTGCTGCTGTCTGGCAGCCACTGTGCGACTCAGCTCTGCAGGTGGAGACATCACCATATCTGTGCTCAAACACCTCTTCTTTTCCTGAGTGGCCCCGAAGCACAAGATGATATTGGAAACTGGGATGTGCCAAAGGGGGAGCTAAAGTTACTCCTTTCAGTGCAAAGATGAAAAGGCTTAATTAATTAATCTTTTGGACAGGGTCGCACTTTGCAGCCCTGCTGGCCTGGAAATTGCCATATAGACCAGGCTGGTCTTGAACACAGAGAGATTCACATGCCCCTGTCTCCAGGGTGCTGTGGTTAAAGGCATGGGCCACCCTGCTGGGTGAAAATTCTTCATCTCATTGTATGAATGTAGGAAAAGCATAGTGTATTTATGGGGTTCATACTGTACTTAACTTCAGGCTCTCGCAAGGTTTCCTGGGACCTATCCCCCATGGAAAAAGGGGGGGATACCCTATTTTAGCACCTGGGATCAGCCCAGGGATCTCACATTCAGCAAGCACACTGCTTCCCACTTCTTTTCCTCAATGACAATTCTCATCTTCATTGCACAATAGCTGTGATATAATTGTAGCAGAACGGGGTTGCATAACTGTCAGAATGTAGCCGTTAACCCTGGTCCCACTTTACTTCCGTTTCTTAGCAGCCTGTGATGTGTTCGTTTGGATGACAATTTACCTAAATAACTGTCTCAAGGCAAAGCACCTCTGCTAAGACAGACCCTTGCTCCACGAGTTCACCGCAGTTTAGTGTGTGCTTGGAAGAGAGAGTTGTGCCATGCAGGCAGTGCTGGGCATTGCTGCTCACGTCAGACTCTGCCACTTGGCTCTGGAGCTCTAAAGCACGGCTCTGATAGCAAAATGGGAATGAAGACAGCAGGCCCAGAGTGTGGGGTGTCTTCTCCCACTTCTCCACATGTGAGTCCACAGATGTGCTGACTGCTCCCACTCCCCGTCAGTGAGCCCCGCAGCTGCTGCTGTGTGTGCACTCCTCTGGGCATTTGGAACTCAGCACACAACACGAGAGAAGGACTTTGTAGCAAGTCCAGCTGGGGAATGTAATCTCAATCCGATCCAAATTATCTTTGTGCTTTCAGTTTTGATTACGGGCCTACACTTCCTGTTCTGAACACGAATGCTGGCACGTGCTTGAGAAGTCGCCGCCATCTGTTCTATAGGGCAGTTGTTCTCCAGGAAGCCCCTGGCTTGTAGACTTCACCTGAATGGTGGTGAAGGCTTGTGCTTTATGTTGGATGCCATGAGGCCTAGAGTCTTGTTTGGTTTACTGTGTGTTTGTTTTGTTTTGTTTTTCAAAACAGGGTTTCTCTGTGTAGTTTTGGAACCTGTCCTGGAACTAGCTCTGTAGACCAGGATGTCCTCAAACTCACAGAGATCCGCCTGCCTCTGCCTCCTGAGTGCTGGGATTAAGGGTGTGTGCCACCACTGCCTGTCTGAATCGTTTATTAGGCCCATAACTTTATAGAAAAAGGGAACTCATTCTTTAAAAATTAGCTAAAACAAAAAAGAACTTGGGCACTGTGGTGGCACACTCCTGAAGTCTTAGCAAATGGGGGTGG
This sequence comes from Ondatra zibethicus, assembly GCA_004026605.1. Classification (NCBI taxonomy): domain Eukaryota; kingdom Metazoa; phylum Chordata; class Mammalia; order Rodentia; family Cricetidae; genus Ondatra; species Ondatra zibethicus. Next base: position 85,675 of record PVIU01002977.1, read on the forward strand.
GGGCAGGAAGATAAGGAGGAGCTCAGGGCCCCCAGTCTTGGCTTTGTGAAACCTGTCTCAAACAATAACGAAACCCAACTATCTCGGTGGCCATCTGAAATCTTTGTTTCTTGTCCCACATTCATGTTTGACCAGTGCTGACACGCATGCATCTGTTGCCGAAGTGTGTCCACAGTGTGTTCTGTGTTTCTGCACTTCATAAAGTTCAAAAGTGATTTTCCTGCTCGTTATATCCAGTATATGAACCTCAGTATTTGCTTCACAGAATGCAGAGGCCCTGGACCCACGGGGTCGGACGTTATTGCACCTTGCGGTTTCTTTGGGACATTTGGAATCTGCTCGAGTCTTGCTGCGACATAAAGCAGATGTGACCAAAGAAAATGGCCAGGGATGGACAGGCAAGTATCCATATTAGCCATGCATTCATCCCCATGTTTCTGGCTGGAAATGATCAGTCTCAGTGGTAATTTTTCTCTTAGTCATCTGTGTCCATCTCAGGGCGATAGTCAGGGATGACAAGATGAAGCCAGGATGCTGGCCTCACAGTCCTGACCCCTCGGTGGAAGGTGACTTGTCTTCCAGAAATAGCCATTCCAGCATCTGTCAGCAAGGTCAGTTTTACCCTGTTGTGGTTGGAACTCCATTGAGGCCAGTGGTGTAGGTGAAATCAAAGACACGAATGCCAGAAGTAGCCTCTTGTGGTGAAATCTTGGTGTTCGCTGTTTGGACATCCTCTTACTGTTAGTAACAGTAGTTTTGTGTGGACCAAGCAAGAACACTTGTATGTGCAAGTAAGTCCTACTGCCAGAGCTACGTGTAGTCATGGCGTGTGAGCACATGAAGAAGCCAGTAACTGTACTACGTTTTCTTTCATGAAATGAGTTAGCAGTCAGAAGCCGTGACTGTTCCTCATCAACTCCAGCTTCAGTCCTCTGCCTCTCTGAAGCACGTGTTGAGCTATGCAGATGGCATTTCATGCTGGCACTGGAATTTGTCAGAGAATGTGCGGATGATACTCAGTGATTGAGTTTTGCCCTTTTGTTTTCTAGTTTTACATGAAGCAGTGAGCACGGGTGATCCCGAGATGGTGTACACAGTCCTGCAGCACCGAGACTACCACAACACATCCATGGCCCTTGAAGGTGTACCTGAGCTGCTACACAAGATTCTTGAGGTAGCCATAAGACTGGCCACACCACACTCTGAGCCAAACACTGCCATGGTGGCTGGAGACAGCTCCACAGCCTTGTGGTCTTCCTTAAGTCTTAAGAATAGTGAATATGCTATTTTGTTGCCAGATAGTGCTGACCTCTGCCTGTCTTGTCTTGTTGCAGTGCAAGGCCTGTTTCTTACAAGTTTTGTTTCTGGGGCACAATGCTTATCTTTTTCAATGCCACTTTAACACTCAAGCCTATGGATGTCAAACACAATTTGCCCAGTGCCCTGTGTTCCTAACAGCAGAGCCCTGTGCTGAGGCCATCTCACGGGAATAGTGTAGGCATTGCCAGGGTCTGGGATGACATTTCCTCACCACTCTTGTCACCTGTGGCCAACTAGTATGGCTTTGAATCCGTTTCCTTAATTTATTTGCAGTTACTCGCTTTGGGGACATTATCTGTCTTGTGAATCTCAGTGTGAGAGTGCTATGGTTCTGAGATCTTTCTTTAAAACCAGGGTAGTTTGGGATGATGGCTGCTGTTCATTAAGGGACTGACTCCCAAGCACCTGTGATCTGCCCAGGGCAGCAATAGACAAAGGCAGTGGAGGCTCCCCCTTCATTGTTCTGGAGTCTCAGCTTAAGCAAGACAAGAAGTGACTTTCCTAGAACAGCTTAAGTCAGCTTCACAACCTTAGTTAAGGCCCGTTCTTAAGAAACATGGCTGTATGGAGAGAGGGAAACCTGGCTGTAAGCCATTGTCTGAGCACTCTTTAGAACAGCTGTCTAAAGCTTAAGAGAAATCTTGTGAAGATACTCATTTCTTATGTAGTCACGATGAACCTTCCCATGAAGTGTAAAGTAGTTACATATGTTATTTTAAAAATAGATGTCTGTTTAGGGGTATGTAGAGGTCACGTGGCTCTGCTGTGTTCTCATCTGAGTTACTGTAAGCGGAGCCAAGTCATTTTTCCCCGAAGCGGTGCTCGTATAGCTCAGACTGGTCAATTCAGGATGACGGAGCTTCTGGTCCTCCTGCCTCCACCTCCCAAGGCTGGGATCACAGGCGTGCACCATGCCTTGTTCATGTAGTGCTGGGATGGAATCCAGGGCTTCTGGCCTGGCAGGCAAGTACTGTATATACTGAGCTACGCCACCAGTCTTCTAGTTGTCTATTTGACAAGGAAGAATTAGGAGTCAATGTAGAGGATTTTTTTAAAGACCTGTATTAACCCTTAGAAGTAGGTTGCATTGCTGTGTTTGACGCTTCAGTCCCTAAATCATTTCTAGTGGCAGCAGAAGTTTTGTTGATGATTGTATGTCTCAGCCATGTCTCTTAGAACATGTGTTAGCATTCCTTTCTTACCAGCTGTCCTTGGACGTGGTCTTTGCCCAATATTAAAATCTTGGTTTTACTCAGGGTAGATTTCTTTGCCTTCTGCTCTATGCAGGGACAAAAACCAATGCAAGGAACAGATAAGAGCAGGTACCTTGGTGGGAGAAAAAGGAAACAATTGAGTCTGTAACCTGCCCCTCAAGACAGTCTCGCTTTGTAGCCCTGTGCAGAGCCTTGGAGGCCGAAGAGTAATGAAAGAATAAGGAAATAGTTTGACCTATTCTGTCCCCAAGATAGTGTCCTACTCTGTAGCCCCAGCTATCCTGGAACTCACTGTGTAGACCAGGGTGGCCTCAAACTTAGAGATCCTCTTACCTCTGTGTCTCAAGTGCTGGGATTAAACACATGCAACACTGTGCTGGGCACACCTCTCTTTTTGGATGGTCAGTTGGCTTTTTAAAGTAGCTCTTCAAGAGTCTTCTGTAAGAAATTAATGAGAGCTGCTCACACACACACACACACAAAATCCTAAGAAAAGGATGTTGTGGTGGCGTAACTTCAGAAAGCCAAATTCTAAAAGTTTAGGAGAAAACTGGGACATTGGTTAAGCAAAGGGAAACCCCCTTCCTGAGGAGGTGATGTCTAGCCTCCCATGTTCATTTGTGTACTGTTGGCCAGTAAGTGGGAAGCACTTCCCACACATCCAGCCTTTTACAGTCAAGTTCCCCATAGAAGAGACGGAGCTGGGAATCGACCTCACCCGATCTTAGTTCTCTAGTGCCGGGAGCCTGATGGGCTGTGTAAGGTTACACCCCAACCCGGTCACTGTTCTGTGAGCTTTTTTTTTTTTAAGTGGCATTCACTTAATTGGAGTGAGGGGGTGCATGTGTACCACAGCATATGTGATATGAGCTTCACAGGACATCTGTGGGAGTTGGTTCTCTCCTTCTACCATGTGGATCCCAGAGAAGGAACTTGGCCATCAGTCTCAGCTGCTGGCACCTTTGCCCACTGAGCCATAGGCGCCTCTTAGCTTTCTTAGCTGTGTGCAAGTGTTTTCATCTGGACAAAGTGACAAATCAGATATAAGTTATTTGTTTTAGGCTGTGCATAGTTGCTTTCTCTCTCTTCTCCCTTAATTGTTCAAGAAGCCACATTAGACCCTGCAGTGGTGGCGCAGGCCTTTAATCCCAGGATCTCTGTGAGTCGAGGACATCCTGGTCTGCAGAGGAGTTCCAGGACAGGCTCCAAAGCTACAGAGAAACCCTGTCTCGGAAAAAAAAAAAAAGCCACGTTAACCCTGCTGTGCTGGTTTGGTTGTTTGTGTCATGGGTCACCTATTATAAACCTTTGTCTGCCCTTCAGGCCCCGGATTTCTATGTGCAGATGAAATGGGAGTTCACCAGCTGGGGTGAGTAGCTGTGGGCTTGGGACTTACTTGTTTTCAAATTTACATAGTCTGTTGATAGGTTTATGTTCCTTTACAAAAGCTGTGTGTTGTGTGTATGTGTGTGTGTGTGTGTGTGTGTGTGTGTGTTTGTTAAATTCAAATCTGGTAGCTGACCTGCATTCCCATGTAGTTTCCTCTAGCCTGAACATGGGTAAATACAGCATACAGGCACTTTGTCTCCTCCTTGCATTCTGTATCCCTGACACCCACTTTAGTCTTCTTAGGGGTAAGTAGGGTTGGGTCACTACAGCCTTACCTGGCTTTCTGCTCTCTGTAGCCCACGCTGGCCACAGATTCTTGTCGGTCCTCTTGCCCCTCGGCCTCCTGTGTTGGGATGACAAGTATGTGCCAAAGCTTGCAGCTTCTTTAGGAAGCAGGGTCTTCTTTGGCCCCGGACCCCTGAGCTGAAGTAACTTTCTAGCCTCAGCTGGGACTAGGCTTGTATCATCTGGCCGCCTGGCCATCTTACTTGTTTTAAATGCCTGTTTGTAATGCTAACATTTTCATGACTTACTACAATTTGTTACTTTTCTTATGTTGCTTAGCTTGATTCTTCCAAACTTGTTATTCTGGGGAAAATGAGACAAATATTGAAATAGTTTTCTTTCTTTCTATTTAATTTTCTACAAAATGCATGTATTTCCTCAGACTGTTCTGTAAAGCAATTGATGATATATTTTCCTAGGTATCTGCTTTTCCTTCTTGTGGGTCAGTGAACTAACACTTGATTTTGATAGCTTCTCATCTCAGTAGGATTTCTAGCTTTGATAAAAACACAGCAGATTTTCAATCCTTTATAGATTGTGACTGGAGGCTATATTGTGGCCATGTAGCAGTGGACATGTGAGTGAGAAGCCCACGTGGGCCCACTCCTCAGCCTTGGAGGGTCAGTCCAGGCCAAGAAGACTGCTGCCAAATTTGTTTACTGTTTTCTCTGATGAGTTAAAATAAAAGACTCATTTTTCTTTATTTTTTGTTAATTTATTTAATGCTGGGAATTGAGCCCCAAGGCCTGGTGCATGCTAAGCATACACTAAACCACTAACCACACCACTAGCCTTCCTGGTTATGTCTGTTTGTCTGTCTGTCTGCCTGTGTTGCTGGGATTGAATTTAGTGTATGCAAGTGAGCTATCATGGGGATATAACTCCAGCCACTTAAAATTAATTTTAGTTTAAAATGGCCTTACTAGGTTGTCTAGATAGCCTCAAACTTGCTATGTAGCCCTGGCTAACCTCAAAATGGAACTCCTGCCTCAGCCTTCTGAGTGCCATGAGTGGCATGCCCCACCTTGCCCAGCTTCCATTTCTGGTTTTAGGATGAGTTCCTTTACAAGTGTGAAGGAAGAAGTACCACTGTGTTTGACCAGTCATGACCCAACCACTCTGCCCTGAGTTCCTGGCTCACACATTCTGCGTAGCCCTGTGTTTTTCTCAGTAATATGCCTCTTTCCTCCAGTGCCCTTGGTTTCTAGAATATGCCCCAATGATGTCTGTCGCATCTGGAAGAGCGGTGCAAAGCTGCGCGTGGACATCACTCTGCTGGGGTTTGAAAACATGAGCTGGATAAGAGGGAGACGAAGTTTCATATTTAAGGGAGGAGGTGAGTCTGCACTGCAGTGATCCCTGCTCACTGTGTTGCCCTTACTGGCCTGGAGCTCTCCTTGTAGACCAGGCTGGTGTCTGCCTCCTGATGCTGATGTTAAAGGTGTGCACCACCATGTCTAGCAGCACAGTAATTTTGAGCCATCAAAATGTATTTGTATTTTATTCTTTATCTATTGGATGCTTCGTCTTTGTGGCTGCTGCAATTAGTTCTTTGGCATTGCACCCCTCTCCTTTTGGAGACTGGCTAGTTCCCTGCTCATTTCATTCATTCACCCCAGTTGTGTGTCACATGTCACTTTGCTGAGCCTTGGAGTAAACACCTTATGTCTGTGTCATTCTGTGTTCCTTCCTGACTGGCATGGTTCCTAGTGAAGGGTGGCGAGCAGCACTGCCCACCAGGGTCTGAGCCGGGTGTTAACCCCAGCAGTGCATGTGAGGGCTGACGGGTGAAGGTGACATCGCTGGCTCTGTCTTCCTCACACTAGTGTTCTTGTTAACAGACAACTGGGCAGAGCTGATGGAAGTCAACCACGATGACAGAGTGGTCACCACTGAACACTTTGATCTTTCCCAAGAAATGGAGCGCCTCACCCTGGACCTCATGAAGCCAAAAAGCAGGGAGGTTGAACGGCGGCTCACAAGCCCAGTCATCAACACCAGCCTTGACACTAAGAATATCGCCTTTGAAAGGTGCAGATTTAGACCCCAGTTTACCATCTAGTTTGGGGACTGCCTTCATTAATGGCATATTTTCGGTAATTGGAAATTGTGATGGGATTAGGACCTTTTCTTTTCTAATATGGTTGATGCTAGAGGATTTTAAGAGTGATCTCCAATGCAATCCAAGTAAGAACCGTCCGGCTGCCTGTGACTTAGTGTGACCTGAGCTAATCTGACACTGTTCTGGATCTAGGATCCTTTCTCTCCATGAATATGCTGACTAAGCTCTTTAAAATTGTTTTCTTCCGGTTCCACTGGACAGTTGGTGAAGAAAACAGAGGTGTCTCTTTAGGCAAATCTAAAACATAATTGCCTTTTTCTTTTTGTTTAAGTAAAAGCATGAAAGCATGGTGTCTATAACGGAGGGTAGGACCTGCAGCTGGTGTTGTGTTTGGGGGTCGCTTCTGCTTTGGAATTAGGAACTGGATTCTTGAAGAAGGAAGTCTTCTTGCCAGGCTCCTGGCTAGGGACATTGAGGGTTAAGGACCGACTGGGACCATCCACAAAGATCTCGCTAGATGTCTGGTTTTCATTATGTACCTCTCCAGGCAGCGAGGCCCTTCTGGGGGAGGCTAGGCTGGAGGAGGCCATTGCACTGCCACAGCAGAGATGAGAGCAGGGTGACCGACAGCAGTGGTTCTAGGCAAGTGGCCCAGGTCTCCAGTTTCCTTAGCTGGAAGGAAAACAAACAAGTGAGCTTTAGAACAAAGCTCCTGAAGACCTGTGACCCTATGGTCCTGGCGAGTCCCTGTCGCTTACTGGGATTGTTAGAGCCATTGTTTGTGATGAAATAAGTGTTGCTTATCCAGGGTGTGTGGACTGGCTTTAGTCACTGAGTGCGGATGGGAAACGACGGAGGACATTGTGTTTCAGACGCTCAAGCTGGCTCTCCTGATGCTGACAGCGAGAGTGCTGGAGACAGCTGTCCTCTTCTGTTTAATGGTGCTCACATGGGATCAGTGCCCTGAGACATATGTAGAGCTTTGAGCCATTCCTGAGTGTGAGGTTTGGGGACTCAAAGATGTGTGAACAGTCATGTATGGGTCTCGTGGTTCTTTGCCATGTTACAATGGGTACTTTAGTCCTTTTCCTGGGTCTGTACTAGGAATTTGACACATACAAATCACTGCCCTTCCTGATGAGCTTTGACCCACGGTGTGCACTTGTTGCACTTGGGATTTTACTCTTTTCCCAAAAGACTATGCTGTGCCATATTGAAAAAAAAAATCCCTGCCACTTCAGAGCTGCCCTTTTTTTTTTTTTGGTTTTTCGAGACAGGGTTTCTCTGTGGCTTTGGAGCCTGTCCTGGAACTAGCTCTTGGAGACCAAGCTGGTCTCGAACTCACAGAGATCTGCCTGCCTTTGCCTCCCAAGTGCTGGGATTAAAGGCGTGCGCCACCACCGCCCGGCCAGAGCTGCCTTTAAATTGTATACTAGTCACTCAGTCACAGTGTCTGCTAAGTGACCTTTGGTGTGTTGGTCTCAGGTGGGACAGACAGGAAGGAGGAAGCGGGGTTCTCTGTCATCTTCAGATGCCTGTGTATGTAGAGCTAGTGAAGGCACAAGGAGTCATAGCAGCCAGGTTTAAAATAGTAGACACTGACACTGGGCATTCTAACTCAACCGCTGTCAGAGTGGAGCTGCAAAGGGTGGGGGCAGCAGAAGCCAGGACTGGGCAGTGAAGAGCATGGAGCCCAGCGGGCACTGACGCAAATGGACTGGGGTGGGCATCGCACCCTTAGGCTGGTGTCGGAAACAGCAGTTTCCCAGCTTACACATCATTGATGTCGCAAAAATAAGGAACTGAGGAATGATTTAACTAAATAGAATATCTCGATTTTTGTTACTGGTGACAGCAAGAGCTATGACTGGATAGTTATTGGGCATGGTCCCAAGCCCCTGTTCTTGTTTGTGCAATGTAAGCTAGAGTAGCCAGCATTTGCTATAATTCCTTTAGGACTTCATCTCTTGCTACGTGGCTCTTGTTGCACTAACTGTAAACTCCCAAGAGGAAAATTAACATCCATGGGTCTTCCTTTTATGATGGGTTAAAACAGACATATAAATCCATTTTGTCCCAATTTGATATACCAAGAAGGGAAACTGGAAACATTTGTCTAACCTGCCACTGTTCTCTGAGCTTCCTGTGTCCACTTCACTCTGTCAGACAGCGCAAATGGTAGACTTTTGACAGCTTTACACAGTGTCAGGCAAAGTCAGGATGTGATATCCTAGACCAAGGGAGGACTGGACGGCTCCTGACGGGAAACACCTCCCAGAGCAAGACGTGCTGAAAACAGTTCACACCCAGGAGCGGCGAGAAGTGCTTGCTTGTAATTCCAGCACTCTGCAGGTGGAGGCAAGAGGCTCACTAGTTTGGGACCAGCCTGGCCCATATAGCAGCATCCTGTCATGTTTGTTTGTTTTTGTTTTCAAGACAGGGTTTCTCTGTAGCTTTGGAACCTGTCCTGGAATTTACTCTGTAGATCAGGCTGGACTCAAACTCACAGAGATCCACCTGCCTTTCCCTCCCCAGTCCTGTGATTAAAGGCGTGTGTACTGATTAAAGGCAGTGTACCACTGCCTGGCTGCAACATCCCGTCTTTAAAGCACAGCACACAAAAGAAAAATCAGAACCTAGAAGCTGTTCTTGGATCCTGAATACATTTTCCCCCAGAAGTGTGTGGCCCTAGATACTGGGTTTCTACAGCTACAATGGCTCCCTGGGCTCCCTCAAAAGTCGTCCATAGATTGGAATCAGTGTCTGGGCTGAAAAGGCACTTCCCACATCCTTCCCTCTACTCTACCTGAGCTACCACATGGCTCCAGTCATTGTGGAAGCTTTAATTGCCTTTCCTGTTCTATCTGCCTTTCTCCAAGAGGAGAGGAGCTCTGGGCTTAACTTCTGAGAATTCCTGGATGGAGATGGAGGCTTTTATGCCCCTGCCTGCAGTAGATGATGACCTGGATAAATGTTCTGACCTAGATACTTCCTTGTAGTAAGCAAGACCTTGAAACACTGGTCATCCTCACTCACTTCTTTACGATCACTGTCCAAAAAATGTCACAACCTTTGTCCCCTGTGCTGGCAGTTTCTGTTTAAAAGCCAAAAGTGGAAGCTTTCTTTGTCTGGAGTGAGGCAAATTGATTGATAACTGTGGGAAGTGGGTGGGGGATGTTTAAGGCATCTGTCATTGGTAGCATCCTTTTTTGTACAAGGGGACCATGATTTCCAAGTATCTTTGACTAACTTAAGCTGGGAACTGTAAAGGCTGTAGGGGTGAAATCTGAATGGCATATTATACATGTAGAAATTTGTGGTGTTCACTTTTTATCAGAACTAAATCCGGATTCTGGGGCTGGAGGACAGATAAAGCAGAAGTTGTTAATGGTTACGAAGCAAAGGTAAAAGGAAACTCTTAAAAAAATAAGATTATTATAGCTTTTTAGCTTCTGTGCAAATGAGGAGTCTGTTCTGATTGTTTCCATGCATCTGTGCCAGGGGACCCTGGGGAATAGCCCTAATGTGTCTCTTGCTGAGGCTTATCTAGTGGTTTCCAGAAAATGGATAGCATGCCCTGAGCAGGTTCGTGGCTTTCCTAAAGAGAATGATTGCTGAGAAATGAGCCAGTCATTCCTTTGATTTTATTTTTTACATTAAATTTAATCAGCTTATCTTTTTAAAGAAGATGCCATGTGGTAATTTCTGTGAATCTTTATTACTTAAATTCTAATTGATTTCTAGAGCTGATGCTGGCTCAGTTTTTAAAGCTTCGCCCAGCCCACTTACATGGCATCAGTGAGCTGAGATACCGCTGCAATCATAGGGATACCTGTCATATCACCTGACATTTTATCAGTTGACAAGCTGTTTGCTGAACTTTCCTTAGTGTACAGCGGGGATGGAGGGAACCAGGTGTTGTAGGGTCCTCTGCTGGCCTCTGAGTGAGCAAAAAACCAAAAAGCTCCATCATGTTGAGCAAGCTGCAGTAGAGACAGCTGCTGTGGTGCGGCTGTCAGGGCACAGCACCCCAGCCCTCAGGCAGGCTGGGCACAGCTCAGCACAGCCCCCAGACAGGCTGGGCACAGCTAAGTCAGTAGTTAGAAGAGCACCACGGATCACAGGAGGCAGGTTTAGGAGCAAGAGGAACCCAGTGGAAGCCCTGTTTGCCGAGCCCCTTTCACAGTAGGAAGTGCAGGTCCTGCTACTGCGCTCCCAGGGTCCCCAGGTGGGAGCTGTCTCTCCATTTGAAGGAGACTGGGGGTGCTGACTGGGTCTCAACTTTAATTTTGCTGGATTTGCTTGGCTTTGCTTCAGCATTCTTAGTCTTGCTATGCTTGAGTTGCCTTGGATTCCCTGTGTCATTGTTGTCTTTTGCACATTTCTGTCAAGGTTTACACAGTAAACAATGTGAGTGTGATAACCAAAATACGGACAGAACACCTGACAGAGGAGGAAAAGAAGAGATATAAAGGTAATCAGCACCCCTGCCTCCTTTCTGACTGATCGTATAGAGCAGGGGTTCTCAGCCTTCCCAGTGCTGCGACTCTTCTCTCACATTGTGCTGACCCCAACCGTAACATTATTTTCATTGCTACTTCATAACTGTAATTTTGCCACTGTTATGAATCATAATGTAAATATCTGTGTTTTCTGGCAGCCTTAGATGAGCCCTGTGTAAAGAGTCGTTTGACACCCCCCCCCAAGGGGTTGTGACCCACGAGTTGAGAACCACTGGTCTACACTGAACTCTGTTTAGTTTGGGATAAATGTGTTTGGATATGCAAATCCTAACATTTCTTCCTAAACATTTCCTTAGTCTGACTCATTCTTGGAGATTTTCATGGTTGATTTCCATTGTAATTAAAGCCATTCACAAGGGCTTGTTTATGTGTGTTATTGCAAATAACTTGGATTTAGTAGCAGCAACAACAGAAATGGAGCATGAGAAGATATTGGGGAATATTATCACTGGGATGAGTGACTTTACCTCATTGCAGTGATGAGATTTTCATGGAACTTGGCCTCCGGTTACCATATCCTGGCTTTGCCAGCTCCGTGCCTTGTGAAGCTGTCTGTGCTGTAGGCCTCGTGTTCCTCTGTAGTAGAATGGGGTGGCACTGGGCCGCTCTTACACAGTGAGTTGGCGTGTGCAGTCATCTAGAAAGTGCAGGTAGCAACTTGGCCACCAGCTGTGCTGGGCTGCACAGGCTAGTGCCAGAGCACAGCGCTGAGCGCCTAGGGTGAGAGGGTCACCTAGCTGCCTCCTAAGCCAGTGCTAAAACTGCTCTACTTGAATTCTTGTTTTTTTCATTTTCATTTTCCTCATGATGTATGTTAATAACATATAACAATGGTTTCCATGCTGGTACTGCTTGGATTCCTATAGTGGTTCCTCTAGGCTAAAGTTCCTAATGAGAGGTTATTCTAAGGGTAAGCTCACCTCATGGGTTTTTTTTATCTCCCTGCCTACAAGTGGAATTGTGACTTGGATCAGGAGGGCTTGATTCTGTTGATCTTCCCTCCTTTATAGAGGACCGGAATCCACTGGAGTCTCTGCTGGGAACTGTGGAACATCAGTTTGGTGCTCAAGGGGTGAGTTGAAGACAGGGTATTCTTCTGTTTGTGATGGCAGCCACTGGGTCCTGAGTAGGTCGCTTGACTTGGAACATCAGCTCCCAAGGTGTACTATGGATACTCTTGTAAATAGAGGCAGAATTTTCCTTTTGTACTGTCACCTGGTCCCAAATAAACACACAAAAGCTTGTATTAATTACAGAATGCTTGACCAAAAGCTCAGACTCACTACTAACTAGTTCTTACATTTAAATGAACCTCTTTCTCAGACTCACTACTAACTAGTTCTTACATTTAAATGAACCTCTTTCTCTCAATCTGTGCATTGCTATGTGGTTCATGGCTTTTCCTGTCCTCTAGCAGCTCGCTTCTTGGGCAGCTCCCTGGGGGTCTCTCCCGGTTCCACACTCCTTCCTCTCTGTTTTCAGTTTGGCTTTCCCACCTTGCTATAGGCCAAATCAGCTTTACTGTCTACTAGTGAGAGTAATGCGTATTCACAGCATACAGAAGGATTATCCCACAGCATACTCTTTGGGGAGAAATTAGATGAATGAGACTTTGAAAAATCTAGATTTTGGAGGAAGGATTGGTCTTAGAATCGGGCTCTCTCTCTTCTGTGATAAACAGGGGCCTTCTCTGAGCATGGCACTTGAGACCGGCTCAGGGCTTTACACTGCTCAGCAACCATTTTTTTGATCCCCAACTAACTGTGCATTTGGTACAGTGGGTACCAGCTTCCAAACCCCATACCTGCTCACATGGCTGTGTCTTCCATACCTAGGACATAAAGATGGAAAGAGGGTGTGGATGGAACTGGGAAGGCTGTTAGACTTGCTTGTTCATGCAGTGAACACGTGAAGCCGGTTGTGGGGCTGCACTTTAGAGTCAGGCAGTCCTGACCCTTAACTTCTGGCTCAGCAGGACCTCACCACGGAGTGTGCCACTGTAAATAACCCCACAGCCATCACACCCAATGAGTACTTTGATGAAGACTTTGATCTGAAAGACAGGGACATTGGAAGGCCAAAGGAGCTGACGATTAGAACACAAAAGTAAGTGGAGGATGTGGCCCCGTGTTTACCCATGGGACCATCTGAAATTGTGCTCTTCAGGGTTGGGTTTGATCATTCCTTGCCCCTTCCTTTAAAAGTAATGTTGAAGCTACTTAATCTGACAAATCCAACAGTAACCGGCTCTCTGCTTAGCCTTTGTCATGGAGAACAGAGATAGGAGAGCACCTTTGTTCTGTATTGATCTATTTTATTCACTGCTAGTAAATCTCAGGTGATAAATGAAATGCTGTCAGGCCCTTTCCCTTCATTGTCAGGTTTCAGAGTTCCTCAGGTTCCAGTCTGTCACAAGTCCTGGTTCAGGGATAATGAGGAGGTGGTGGTGGGGTTCTGAAGGGTGCTGAGTAGCAGTGACCTCCCCCCCCCCAGCACTCACTCTGTCAAACCCTGCAGGTTTAAAGCTACACTGTGGATGTGTGAAGAGTTCCCACTCTCCCTTGTGGAGCAGGTCATTCCTATCATTGACCTCATGGCTCGAACCAGCGCTCATTTTGCAAGACTGAGAGATTTTATCAAATTGGACTTTCCTCCTGGATTCCCTGTCAAAATAGGTATGGTTAAATAAAATTGAGGGGCACTTGCAGGTTCTGCTTGTTTTTTGGGGGGTGTGGTGGGGGAACCAAATGTGCTTCAGGGAAATGGAGCACAGTAAAGAGAAATTGGCATCGGGGTGTGGTGGCGCATGTCTTTAACGCCGGCACTTAGAGATTGGCATCGGGGTGTGGTGGCACATGTCTTTAACGCCGGCACTTAGAGATTGGCATCGGGGTGTGGTGGCACATGTCTTTAACGCCGGCACTTAGAGACAGAGGCAAGTGGATTTCTGTGAGTTTAAAGCCAGGCTGGTCTAAGTGAGTTCTAAGACAGCCAGGGCTATGTAGAGAGACCATGTCTGAAAATAAAACGGGGGGGGGGGGGGGGGGATGACCAATAACATTAAAAGAAAAAATACCAGAGTTGGGCAAGTGTGGTGGCACATACCATTAATCTCAGCACTTAGAGACAGAGGCAGGTGGATCTCTGAGTTCTCAGCTAGCCAGGGTTACATGGAGAGGCCTTGTCTCAAAAACCAAAAACAGAAAGAACAAGTTTGCACACAATAATCAGAATGGATGAGGTCAGAATTATCCTCTGGCTGGACTGGATTCGAAGACTTGGCATGATGCTTGATTGCTTTTGTTATCACGGTGAACATCCCCAGCCAGTAGTTCTATGGTGCTAACAGGCGTAAGAAGGGCCAGGACTGGTGGTGCCTGCCTCTGACCCCAGCCGGCAGACAGGGGCAGGCAGATCTGTATGAGCCTGGTCTACACAGCGAGTTCCAGGCGGGGTCAGGGCTGCAATATGAGGCTCTTCTCAGAAAACGGAGCAACCTCCCTCTCCTCCCAAAGGTAAAAGACACGAGCTCGTGCTTTAATGTCACACCTTTAATGTAAGCAGACGTCAAGCTGGATAATTTCATTTTGAACTTTTTGGGTTTTTTTAATATCTTGATACTTTAATATCTTAATACTTCAATAATTGTGTGTGTGCTTTTCATCATACTCATACCCCCTTCCTCCCATAACATAACTGCTCCTAGATTCATCTCTCACCGCTAGATAATTATTGAATAAAGGCATTTGACACTAAAACCTTCAGCTGCGTACACAGGTTATCTTTTGGACTTGTATGGACAAGGCAATTTTGGATTTTGGATGGTGGAGTATTCATGACACTTGGTTCCTGTCTTGATCACTTGCTGCTGTGATCTAGGAGAAAGTTCTTTACCTGGGTCAACTCAGTCTCAGTTTTCTCATTGAGGACTGGGGGTGCGTGTGTGCTGGTGGCGCGGGGCAGGGGGAGGTGCGCTGCTATAAGGACTGAAGGAAACCTGCTGATAAAGTGTGCTTTATCATAATGTTAGTCACTGATTATTGTTTTCAGTGAAGTCTACTGATAGAAGCTTTTACTTTGTCAGAAATCCCCTTGTTTCACGTTTTGAACGCACGGATTACATTTGGAAATGTTAATGGCTGTAGCACTGCTGAAGAGAGTCAGAATGTGGAGGGGATCCAGGCCGACACAGGTACAGCGTCTGCCTCTTAGTCCTATGTCATTAACTGAACACTTTGAAGTAAGTCTGTGATGCGTAAGAGGAAATGTAGATTGAACAGAAACAACTGTGGGTGCTGTGTCAGTTTGTCACCGCGACAAGAACTTGGAAAAACTGGAGGAGGAAGGTACATCTCGGCCACCGTTTCAGGTCACTCAGTTGGCTCCATTAGGGAGGAGACAGTCCACCGAGTCTCCTTCATTATGATTATGTGTTAGTTTCCACCAAGAAGAATCAAAGAAGAAGGAAAAACTGTCTTCTAGTGGAATTACTGTCACAGTTATTCTTTAAAGTCTTCAATAGCAAGTTGATTATTACACTTTCATCTTTTACATTTTAGTATTGGCAGCACTGAACTGCTGAACTAAGAGTTTCACCTGCTGGGCAAACTCTGCACCACTCAGCTATGCCCTGGCTCCTGAGTTGCTACTGGTTTCATCTTTTTAATTTGAAATGTTTTTAAGCTGAGTGCAGTGACTCATGCCTGTAATCCCAGCACTTAGAGGCAGAAGCAGGAGGATTTGAGTCCAGGAGTTTGAGGTCAGCATGAGCATTACAGTAAGATCCCCATATCAGGAAAGAACAATCAAAAAAACAACCCCTCCCCCAGACGCTTGAAAACACACCATAGTCTGAGGCAGGAGGATTATGAGTCTGGAGACAGCCTGGGCTATGTTTTGAGTTTGAGGCCAGCTTGAGCTATATAGACCCTTTCTCATAAAAACAAAAACAAAAATACAAAAAAGTTGTCTGAGCTGTCTGTAATGAGTGGGTGGAGACACTGGGCAGCTGCCTTTGTGTTTCAGCTTCCGAGGTCACAAACTTCGAGGTTGATCAGTCTGTGTTTGAAGTCCCTGAATCCTATCATGTTCAAGACAACGGCAGGAACGTGCATCTCCAAGATGAGGACTATGAGATAATGCAGTTTGCCATCCAGCAGAGCCTGTTGGAGTCCAGCAGGAGCCAGGTGCGCTGTCAGCCGCCGCCCACCCCATGCGTGCACCCCCTTGCTCACTGAAGTTTCTAGCTTAGACTTGCTCTAAGTAAAAAGTTTGGTGTGTTCACAGTGTTTGTGCAGGTCATTTCACAAAAGCTTGCTGTACAAGAGACCCACCTACATCACCGTGGCTGCATTGTTGGTAATTAATTAAAGGCAGACTTCCTGTAACTCAAGCTCAACTGTGTAGCCCTTGTGTCTTTTTCAAGGCATGCTATATAATCTTCTAGAACTGAAGTATTACGTTTCTGCCAGTAGTCTTACTTAGGGCAGTGATGTGGACTTTCATCCTGGCTCCCTAAAGACTTTCACTGTGTAACAGTTTCTTAGGGTGTGATAAAATGGAATCTCACTCTTGACCGTTTTTCCATTTGAGGAGTCTCTTTAAACTCCTTCTGCATCTCAGTTAGAACTAAGAAGAAGAGCACATTGCAGCGGGGGGAGGGGGTTAATGCCTTGTCCCCCACTTCTGCGGCTTCTGGTGCTGCTCTCCCAGGAGGCTTGCCCTTCTGCCTTCTGCTGTCCACTGCTCCTAGCTTGGGCAGAGGTCAGCTTTGGCCATAGACAACCTGCTGAGGACAACAGAGTGTCAGCACTGTCTTTTTCCTTTTCCTTCCTTTTTCTCTCAGACGGGTCTCATGTGCTCTGTAGTGGCCTTGTGTCCCAGGATTTTGCTGTTCAGTTGTTGGTTATTGGTTTCTTCTTTCCTCCCACTGTCCATTCCTCAGGAATTTGCAGAGCATGCTGGGAATTCTTGGGAGCTGTGAGCCTGTCAGTGTTTACCAAAGCTTCTGGGGCTCAAGTCACCTAGTCCCGCCCTCCTTTATTCCCCCTCTGCCATCATAGACCCATTCCAGAGTCATTTGTTGTACTTTTTTCTTTTTCGTTAATTTTTTTTTAAATGTATATGCATGTCTGTGTCTGGTGCATGAGGTCAGAAGACTGTTGGATCTCCTGGAGCTGAAGTTATCGATGGTTGTGAGCTGCCACATGGGTGCTGGGAAACAAAACTGGGTTCTGGAAAAGCAGCCAGTGCTCTTAAACACTGAGCCATCTCTCCAGCCCTTATTTTTTGCGGGGAGTGGGTGGGGTGGAGTTGGTTTTTATTTACTTTTTTGACAGCTGGGCTATCTGCTTTTGGGAAGCTCCTTGGAGAAGATTCAGCCTTAAGACAAAACATCAGCTCTTGCTCTCTCTGTGCAAATGACCTTGGCTTTGCTATCCTGATAGCTATAAGACCTTGGTAGCTATTGAGGACAATAACTAGAGACCAGGGCAACCAATACCAACCTGTGTCTTCTGAGCTTGTCTTTAAAGCATGCCCTGCCTTGGCTATATGGCTGTCATTCTAGGGCAGTGGTTCTAGATTGGAACTATGTAAAGTCTGAGAAGGTGGTGGCCCCGGATTCAGGAGAATGCCTGATACCCTGTACCATGCAGTAGAAAAGTGTAGTGATGGTCACTGTTGGTGTCCACACAGCACAGTGACAACTTATGAATACTGTACATTTTGTTCTCACTGTGTTCATTTCCTTGTCATTTTGGCAACTGTTCCTTCTACGAGGTATTTATACCCATCATTTGTTTTTGCCAGGAACTTTCAGGACCAGCTTCAAATGGAGGGATCAGCCCCACCCACAGCTATGAAGCCCAGTATGAAAGGTAACTGATGGGACTTTTCATGATGTGGCTTTTGTTGGCACAGTACTTGCTATGTGGGCATCTGTGTGGCTCGTGCTCAGCGGGGAGTTTAGGCGCCAGCTTTCGTGCTTCTTTTCGTTGTGGTTATCATTAAAGCAGCTCTGAACTGAGTGCTGACTGGCTACTTGCAGCAAAGCACTGGGGAAATGTTTTCAGCTTGGCTTGGTCTTCTGTGAATGTGATTGCAGGTCTAGCTGGGTGAGGCTATGCAGGGCTAAAGACAGTTGGGGACGAGCTACGGAAATGGTGGAACCTGCAGTAGTGCCTCCCCCTTCCTATGGGAAGCATGTGTGAGCACTGTAGGGAGGAGCCTCAGCTCTGCTTTCTAAAAGACCGGACTTCATTCATAGCTTAGAACTGGGGGATGCTGGCTCACATAGGCCCAGCACCTCCACCTCAGCAGGGTAGATGTCATCGTGCATCAGGAGTGCTTGGTACAGTGTGTTCTTAGTAATCAGTAAGAATGTAGTTGCTGCCACCACCTCCAGGATAGGAATAACTCTGTTCCATTTTCTACCTTAGGGCCATCCAGGAGAGCCTCCTAACCACCATGGAAGGCTCGTGCCCCGGCGCCCTCAGTGAGTCGAGCCGTTTTGATAGTGACCTGCAGCTGGCCATGGAGCTGTCTGCCAAAGAGCTGGCGGAACAGGAGCTAAGGCTCCAGGAGGAAGAGGCCGAACTCCAACAAGTCTTACGGCTGTCACTCACTGAGAAATAGACATTTCTGTCCAGGGGCTGCACAGAGTAGAGGCTCTGGGCTGCATGGGAGTGCTTCGTCAGCTGCGACCCTACAGCAGAAGCCTACACTTCCTGCAGACAGCAGCTGCCCCTTCCTTTATGCAAAGGTGCAGGACCAGGGACTCCCCAGAGTGGAGGAGGGCAGCGCTGGCAGGCCCCATCTCCAGGCTGAGGGAGGAGAGTATCATCACCTTCCATTAGCTGTCCTGGCTTGCAGGTCACATTTTTACTACCAGCTTTAGACAGAAATGCCAAGCCCTGCAGGTTAGTAGATACATCTTCATCAGAAGCGATAACAAACATCACTGCAGAGTCAGGGTGCTTTTCTACAGGAGAGCAGCAGCCTTTGTAGAGTGTTCACCAAAGAAACGGGTTATGCTGACCTCTTTATTTTTCCCTTCCTATAGGGTTCCTAGGACATTGCCATTATACCTCCCTATCTCTACCTTGTCCCATGCCCTTTATCCCCAGCTAGGAGGATATGTACAGGATCTATTTTAGATTATGGCTAACTATTTGCATCAAATTAAGATATACAAATGACCACGGATATTGCCTTAGCCTTAAAAATTACTAATAGTTTAAACCACCTCACTCCACACACTGAGGACCTGATTTGAATCCATAAAGGCAGTTCTTTAGGGAGCAGCATCCTCCAGGCTAAACCGAAGGCAGCTAATCCTGTCCTTGGAGGAGCAGTTAGGGGAATCCATGGCTGGTTCTCAAAGCAGGCAAGCCGACCAAACCATGGGAACAGCAGAGAACCTAGCTACCGTGTGTTCCGTGCCTGCTCCAGTGAAGGATTTCCAGCCTGGGGAGAGCCAACTGCATGACCTAGCTTCATTAGAGAGGGCAGGATGGCCCTGAAACCAGAAGAGAGCTGACGTGGAGTAGAGGCTCTTCATCCAAAAGGGAAAACTGACGACTCCATATTGCTTTTTAGAGTTCAAATCAACATCTTTCTGGATAAATATATTTTTTAACAGAATGTTTTTATTATTTTTAAGAGATATAAAAATGACTACTCCCATCAGTAGCAATACAAGGTTATGCATTTTAACCAGATTTTCTCAGGCCTTTTTTGGATACCTTTAGTAGTTAACTATTTTGTCTAACCCTCCTGTAAATACCTATTGCATAACAGACCGACACCTGGGGAATGCAGCCAAGGGCACCTTGCACCCCTCACCTGGTGCAGGCATTAATCCCACAGACTGCACTGATCACATGCTAACAATACCTTCCTCTGTTCTGAGTCTGTTTCCTGTTATGCTTCTGTTGGGATAGGAAGAGAGAGTCCACCGTTCTAAAGAATGTCTGTTTGATACAGTCAATGTTGCCAGTAAAATGTTATTAGTCAAAAAGAATTGTGATTTTTAATTTCTCACAGCACCTACCTTTTGTGATGGTCTAATCAAAATTCCTTCCCTGTACAGAAGACGAGGATGGGCATCACTTTGCTTTCTACTCAGCTTGGCAGTCTGTTTACTTGGCATTTGCCAGGAGCAAAGACACTTGTGGGAATGACTGCACTGGGGCCATGTTTACTCACTAAGGTGAATCCCAGGTTTGCATTTCATTGCTCTGCTTTCTGCAGTCTGTGCTTGTGTCCCTAGGAAGTCACTTAAAAAGGGACTGAGCACAGCATCACCATGTTGCAGCTTTCCCCATGTGTTCTGTCTTAAAATGCAAATAAATATGCTTCCATAGAGGGCGCTTACAGGGCCCTGCCGGTTAGTTCTGTCTCTTCTGCAGTGCATCCTCTCAGCGCTTCAGGAACACACACTCCCTGTTCACAGTACCTGCCCTTTACAAAGAGCATCGCCTGCCCCCAGCCTTCCTGCCCAGGGCGCAGTCAACATCACCTGACACCTTGTACCAGGTGTAAATAGATGAAAGGATCCAGTGTTGGGCCATTGGGTCCTCTTCGTGCACCTCCTGGGAGTGTGGTGCCTTCTGGAAGAAGGGAAGATGGGCCAGCATCAACACCACTGATCGAAGAGACCCATTCCTTGAAGCCAGAGTGATGGGGGATATTTCTAAGGCATTCAAGTAAAATCGGGGCCTTAAAAGCGAAGGGCAGTGGCTGGATAACGGTATTTTAGGTTCTGGAGGGGACTTGGTTGTCCTAGAAGGACGGGAGGAGCAGCTGGGCTTTGGGGAGTAAGCAGTACGTGAGCCACACACCCCTTTGCTGGCCACAGGCGCAGTCTGTGGATTACTAAACAGTGAGTAGTTCACCAAGGCTCAGGCTCCAGTCGCTTCTACCTGGAAGCGCCGCCCCACTGAGTAGAGGTTTCTGAGAGTCTGTTCCAGTCTTGTCACGCTACACAGTGAAGTGTGAAGGGAACACACAGGCAGCAGCTTGGCCTCAGGCGCCTCCTGACCATGGTGACATCAAGGGAGATGGACTGGACTAGAGATTTTAAGTGGAGGTCAAAGTGCAGCCTAGCCCTGAGTCTAGAAATAGGTGTGGGTTTAAGACTAAGTCCAGCTGGAAACTATGTGACCAGTGCTCCGAGTCCCCAGACCTCCAGCAGCACTGGGAGGTGACCCTGTGTGCTTTGGAGTGCTCGTGTGTTCAGTGGCTACACAGGTCATATGTGGGGGGATGGTTTGGCTGAGGTTACTCCTTACAGCCTTGTGTTCCCTTTCATTTTTTTTTTTTTTAGATTTATTTATAAGTATACAGTGGTTTGCCTGCCTGTGGGCCAGAAGAGGGCACCAGATCTCACTACAGATGGTTGTGAGCCACCTTGTGGTTGCCGTTGCTGGTAATTGAACTCAGGACCTTTGGAAGGGCAAGCAGTGCTCTTAACCTCTTAACCTCTGAGCCATCTCTCCAGCCCATAAACTGTTTATCTGAGATAGGATCCATCTGTGGAGCCCTGGTTGGTGAGAGACCCATCTACTGCTGCCTTCTGAGTGCTGGGATTAAAGGTGTACAATTTCTATTTGTTTTTTAAAAAATAGTTAATCACGTGCGAGAGGAGAGAAGGCGTGTACGAGTGCTGGCGCCCTCAGAAGCCAGGGGCTCCCTGGAGCTGCAGTAGAGGTGGTTGTGAATGCCTGATGGAGATGCGGGGAAATCAGTTCGGGTCCACTGGAAGAGAAACACATGCTCTTTATTGCTAAACCATCTCTCCAGCCCCACAATTTCTGTTTCCAACCAGGTGTCTCTAGTCCAATTCTTTGTTCCGGGACTCATCCATGTCCACATGATTATTACCAAGCAAAGAACAATAACAAGGACTATAGGCTTGGTAAGACTTTACTCTTTCCTTTTAAAATGACAACAAGGATTACAGTGGTATATCAAAACAGGTTGTTCATGAAGTGGGACACAATCTCAGTACCCACATACTCCTCATCCGTCAGGGCAATACCTGGAACTTGTGGGACAGCAGCCTGACTGTGGCCATGTCTCCTACAGTTCAGTATTTTACATCACCCCGGCTTCAGGGTGCCGGTGTTGCTGCTGAGAAACTGAGGCTCTGGAGAAGGGAAGCTCCGTATAGTGCGCCTTGAACAAAAGCGCGGGACTCAAATATGAAGCTGGCTCAGCCTCACTGTTTCACATACTAGTTTCAATTCCACTACACAGGTCTACCTTGAATAAGTGAGGCCAGATTCAAACGCACAACACATGCCTGCACTGAAGTTTTCAAAAATTATATGAGCAGGTTGCCCTTGTGAGGTCTGTTCATGACACACATGCTTGGTGTCTACCTGCGGTCAGCAGAGGGCATCAGAGTCCCTGGAACTGGAACGACAGGTAGCTATGAGCCACCATCTGGATGCCGGGAACCAAACCTAATTCTCTACAAAAGCAACAAGCTCCTAACCACAGAGCCATCTATATAGCCCCACCCCTGCATTTTAAACACTTGGAAAAATAATGATGAATAAAACAGCAGATAGGATTCCTCTTTAATTCTGATATTTTAATGGCTCAGCATTACAAGTTTACAGACAAGAGCCCAACAGTTACAGTGCTCCTCAGTTAATTCACATCAAGTACAGGTTGTTAGATGATAAAACAAAAAAGACCAGTGCTGTGCTTGTGGGGAACACAAGACTAAGCATTACAATAATTTTGACAAAATTAAATCTAGCATAATAAATACTAATAAACACTCTATAACTATGAGAAGTATCAGTAGGAGAACTCAAGTTCAGTAGCAGCACTTGAAAAGCCGAGAGTCCTGCAAACAGCAGCCTGCACAGTGGACACATAGTTGACCCCTATACACCCTGGGAGAAAAGGAAGAGCTAAGTCTCTCATGTTCCCATCTGGAAAGTTACAAAAGCTTTAGGCCATGACTGAGAGGGACATCAATATGTCTGAGTCAGGTGGAGTTGTTCTTCTGACAGACAGTAGCCTTTCCAGGCCAAGGGGGCATGTGACTACAGACCTAGGATACAATTCTGGCCCAATTGTGGCCATTCAAGTACAGCGCCAATGAAGGCAAGGAATGAAGGCCTAAGTTCTCCACAATGAACAACCAGGGTATTCTAGGGCACCTCAGTAGAAAGGAAACGTAGTCTTTGTTTTTATATTATTCATGTGTGGAGGTCAAAGAACAACCCATAGGAGTCAGTTCTCTCCTTCCACCAGATGAGTTCCAAGAATCAAATTCAGGTTATCAGGCTTGATTGCAAGCCCCTCTACCTTCTGAGCCATCTTCCTGGCCCCTGTGTAACACACCACGACAGAATGGTTGGAAGCAGGGGATGTCTACATGTTAAGTCTTCCTCTTCCTTATTTCAAGCATTAGTGATTAGTCCTCTCCAGTGCAGCTCTTCTGGACACTTGGCAAAGGACATGTCTTTAAGGGGAGTCTTGGAGCTTCAGCCTTTACTTTTAGCCAGTACAGCCAAATAAAAGCACCGAGATGCCGACTGGGTGGCCAATAACCAATGCTAGGAAACAATTACTGCTAGATGCTTTTCTAAGCCCTGTCCAGATCAGGGGTCACTTCCTGGAAGTTCTCATTTCATCATCTCCAGTGGCTCACGTGCAACGCAACTTATGCTGTCCCAGAAACTTGAAGCCAGGTGATCTTCTGTAGCCGTCACCGACGACGAATGGGCTTGTAGACACAAAATGCCATAAGGATGATGGTCACCAGCAGGATGCTAAAAATGGTTCCCATCAACACTGCAAAGGGAAAACAGGTTACCTTGTGGGAGCTCCAGGCTCCATGATTTCATTAAGAGACAGTGCTTTTTCAATTACTACTTGACCCAAGGGTACTTACTGCGCCAGGTGCCAAAACTAGCCAGGTACTTACTCAAGTCACCCCACAGATACAGGAAAATGAAAGAGCAGAAGCACTCAGAACCAGAGGCTCTGGGGGGGGGGGGTCAGATTCCCTGGGATTAGAGTTACAGAAGTTTGAAGGGGCATGAAGGGAATCAAACCCAGGGCCTCTGCAAGAGCAGCTGGTGCTCTTAACTGCTGTGCTCTCTCTCCAGCCCCCAGCTGCTTTTGAGAGTAAAGTTCATGTCTAAAACATTCAGGGTGCTGCTCAGGGAAGAAGTGGGACCTATAAGAGGACTCGGCCTGGCAGTCCAGGATTTTAAGCTACAAACGTAAGCCACTTGCTTCACTCAGCAGCAGTGGTCTTCTGTGGCATTCAAAACGCTGTGACCTTTGATTAGCAAAGGCACATTTATAAATGCTTAGTTCCAAGTTTGCGGGCCCACGCCAGGCGCCAGCAGGCTTGACTATGGTGATGCTGGTCGCGGTCCAGTTCCTCTGAAGAGACTAGACCTGCCTACTTTCAAGACGGTCATTTCAGAACATCTGTGCCTGCCCCACTTATCCCATCACACCCTCTTAGCCTAGTTATTACACAAAGAGCTGTTTTTCTTGGTGGGTAAGGGGGAGAAAGGGTAGGAAAAATGACAAAGAGAGCATTTCACAACTGCAAAAGGCCAGATGTGGTTTTGAGAGCATGTCACTACTCCAGAAGGCCAGATGTAGTTTTGAGATCTTTATTGGTGCTGGGAATCAAGCTCAGGCCCTCTGCGGGTGCAGCCAGGAATTACTGCCGAGCATCTCTCTTTTGCTTCTATTTTAAGATGCAGATTTAATTCCCTTTAATTTTAAATCCCCTTCTAGAATGTACGGAAATGGTTTAAATGGAGCAAGAGAATTTTAAGTCCAGTTGTACTCATAACTTTAGGAAATTGGAAATTAAAGACTTTTGACAATTTGGGCAGGTATTTAGTTGATCTGGGCTATCTGGAGATATGGCATTTAGCTCTTTTAAAACCAAGATTGTGTTACTGGACCCAGATCCCATACTGGACCCAGCACATACCCATAACTCTAGTTCCAGGGATCTGATATCCACTTCTGGCCTCATTGGATACACAAATGAACACACACACACCACACCACACTTAAAATCCAAACAAAAAGAAAAAGTTTAATTAAAACCATATGCTAGGTATCAATATTATTTGAATTAATATCCATTTGGAACTTGATAAGTCCCTCTATTCTTTATCCTTATGCCCACCTCTCTTGCATGGCACATCAGTAAACAGACAAGTTCCAAAAACAACCTTAAAAGACTTTATGTTGTTGCTGTTGTTCTTCAAGATAGGGTCTCTCTGTATGGCCCTGGCTGTCCTGGATCTCACTCTGTAGACCAGGCTGGCCTCGAACTAACAGATATCCACCTGCCTCTGCCTCCCAAGTGCTAGGACTATAGGTGTATGCCACTACCACTTGACTTTAAAAGGCAACTCCATCCTATGGTCACTTCCCATCACTGAGAATAATGTTCTACATCAATAAAGTGGGACAAATGAAAACCCAATTAAAAGGAGTTCTTTAAGCTTAACTATGGATTGCCTTCAAGCAGTGTTCAATAAAGTACTGGGCATATAGTAAGTGCATATAGTAGAATACTTCACTTATGGTCAAAACAGGCAGCACTCACAGAGGTGAAGAGTCCGGGGTTTGAGGTCAGACTGCCTGGGTTCCCATGTGCTTCCTAGGCTATGCATCTTACTTAAGGCACCCAACATCTGTGTCCTTGTTCATGAAATCGGTGATAAAATTCCCACTGCCCTCAACTGCATTTCTTGAACTCCGGTGGTAAAGGATAATTATTTCTACTTTGTTCCAGACTCTAGATATATGCATGATTACTAAGCAGACTGTCTCATAGCATCCAGTGCAGACACATTACCTGCTGGATGTTGCAATACCACAGGGTAAACTTTTGTAACACTCTTTCTGTAATTGATGATGATGATGATGATTATGATGATGAGTACTATAGCTAAGACAGTTCGGGGGCATCCTCAGCTTGCTGTTCTTCAGTAGGGGGCTTAACCAAAAGGGTTAGGAATGGAAACATTTTGATTATGTGGACTACAAGTGGCAGATGTGACTGCATCCAGAGGGTAAAGGATAGGAGGGCTCATAAACATCCTACTATGCTCAGGACAGCCTCTCCCCCTCCCCGCAGCTAAAAAAGAATCACGTGATCTAAGGTGTCAGTTGTATCCAGGTTGACAAACCCAAGTCCAAAGGATTAGGCTGGAAATCTCTGAGAACTACTTAGCAGACTGCTATATAGGTACAAAGTAAGAGGTCAAAACGTGGGAGAAAACAAGCCATAGAAAGACAGCCCAGAACGATATAAGGTGGGGAGGGAGGGTGGAGGCGGGGCAGACACACCTGGTTTGCCCAGTATCAAGGACCAGAGCTCCTTTCAAGGCCATGCATTACGTGATACTCCCCAAAGTTGCTTCAAGCCCCCACAAATCCCAGATTCAAGTATTGGCATTCACCACGCCATACCTGGGTATCCCTGAGTAACATTACTTTTGGGCTTCATTTTCCTTTTCTGTTAAAACAGGATTGAAAAGCCCTACTTTTTTCATTAGCTAACAATGAAGCCCCCCAAATACATGATGGTGTGTAGGGAATGCTAAAACGTCCATTACAAACGCCATCGCTGAGAATGGGCCTATCTGGCAGGAAGAGGGATGGATGCAGATTTAGCCCTACTGCCCAGCTTGAATCCATAGAGTCGGACATGAAGGCACAAACCCAGGTCTCCAGCTTCTAGTTTCAGCAGGTGCCGCCAGCAGATAGGACAAAAGAGCTGGCTCCCAAGCTTGGGCTGACAGCAGGAAAACTGGCTCCGTGAGCACCAGACGTCAGGGACAGCTCCCGCGTAGCCCGCTCCCCAAGCCCGGGTGCTCCTTGCTCGGGCTGCAAACGCCCATCCCGCCCCGCCCCGCTCACCCAGGTTCTGCCCACGCAGCACCGCGTACGGCCGGCTCCGCTCCGGCGGCACCCCGGGGTTCGGGGCCTCTGCCCGCCCCAGCAGGAGGCTGCAGAGCGCAGCACACAGCCGCAGCCACCCCGCAAGCAGCATCTCTGGAGCCTGCTCCGCACCGAGCGTGCGGACGCCGCTTCCGCTTCAAGCCCCGCCTCTAGGCGCGTCCTTTCCGCGGCCAGCATAGTCGGCTCGAGTGGTTGCCATGGAAACTAGACGGGGGACGGGATTGGGAGAGGACTGGTGGAGACGGGACAAGGTTCCGCCAATGTAGTCCGGCCTTAATACTGCACCCAGGCCAATGTCCTCGAGGATTAACGTTCCGCCCAGAATGTTCCACCGCTACCGCAGGGACTCACAACATTGAAAGGCTTTGCTTTACAAACCCATGCATTTTCTTATTCAGTCACCATAGTCTGGAGAAACAGACTATGCATTTCCATTTTACATACATTCTCTCAAGAAACTCATATCCTGAACATCTTTTTCTAAAACTGCAGCCTCCCCCTCACTCAAATATTTCCACTCCACCTAGCGTCCAGCTTAACTTCATTGTCATTTGACTGACGAATTTAACACGTAGTTTTCTATTTAAAACACACACACACACACACACACACAGTGGCCCACCTGTGTCCCAGGGCTCTGCTCCAGAGGAGACAGGGTCAGAGCAAGACAACTGATGAGCTCTGGGTTCAAGTGAGAGACCCTACCTCAATATATAAGGTGGAGAGTGATGTAGGAGCCATTCAATATTAACCTCTGGCTTCTACAAGCACGAATGCACATACTGTGCACACACACAAACACAGACCCAGGTGCACTCACACACGCACAAACATACATACACACGTGTATCTAAACGTGCTGGAGAAGCCTCTCCTTGCCTGCCATAATACAGAGCAAGCAAAGGACCCCAGCCATCCTAAGTGCCAGAGCTACAGTGGACCCAGTGATAGTTCTTTTGACACATTGTTCATACAATGATGGATGAGCACTGCTAAGAAGCAATGGAAAGCATCTCCATCCATCCATCCATCCATCCATCCATCCATCCATCCATCCATCCATCCAAACACTTCTGGTGAGTGGATGGGCATATGCTGATAGCAGGGTTTCTGATGCTTGTACAAATCTAAGCGGGTAGTTTATGATTTGCCTTCCCAGCATATGACCTGCCTTCCCAGTATATCACCTCCCTGAGCCTCACTGTTTGAATCCACTAAGAGAATTCCTCTGAACTGTGGGACCAAATACTAAAAAGCATGCAGCTGGCACCATGCATTGTGATTTATATGGGAGCTATGAAGGTTACGCTGGGCATATGTCTAAGAAGAGTGGGTCTGGAATGGGCCCTAGAAATCACAAACTCTAATTGTTGGTGAATTCCTAAGATGCAGGCTTGGTTGGCTTTCTCATGCTGCCGGTCACTTAGCTCTTCCCATGGGAATTTCTTTCAGTTAAAGTAGATACAGTGAAAGACCCCCAGAGTGGGGAGACTCTCACTCAAGTCTCTGGATAACACGACCCCCAAAGAACTCACCACAGACTGTCCTTGCTGCAATCACATGAGGTTTGACAGAAACCAGCGTGCTGGGGCCAAGACTCATATCCCACTCAGGGGTAGAGGAATTCGACCCTGAGTAGCTGGGAGAAGGGGTATTTAAGGGAAGAAACCATAACCCAAAGGGGGTAGGGAGGGCGTCATTGGAAAATTCTGAAAATACCAGTGATAATCACAAGGGGGTAACTCCCCGTTTCTCAAGATTGTTCTCAAGATTATAATCTAACTTTGTAGTCAGCCAGTTCCTGGAACAGAGTCACGGAACCGGCTAACCTAGATTTTTGGCTCTACTCTTCCTGCTATATTTTTGGTTCTACTCTTCCTGCTAGGGGGTCTGGATTTATCCGGGTCTTTCAACAGAAGAAGTCAAAGGATAAGCGATTGTTTAAAGAGAATTGTTTTCTTCCCACCTCGGGACTGGCTATTCTCTTTATTGTCAGCTTTCCCTTAGGAACTGTCCACAGCAGGCCTCTGCATATTGCTGAGGCTGGGATGTTCAGCCCTCAGAATGCACCTTCCTCATCTATCAAGAAACCCCTTTAACACGAGGGCTGGCTTGTCGGTGTTTCTGTCCCGCCTGGTTCCCACAGCCAGTAAGCCCCAAAGAAACCACACAGAGAAGTCTATATTAGGTTATAAACTGATTGGCCCATTAGTTCAGGCTTCTTATTAACTCTTGTAGCTTATATTAACCCATTGTTCTTATCTGTGTTAGTCACATGGCTCAGTACCTTTTTCAGCGGGGCAGGTCACATCCTGCTACTTCAGTGGTCTGGGCAGGACAGGACTGCTGAGGAATGGGCTTCCTCCTTCCTAGAATTCTCCTGTTCTTATTGACCCGCCTCTACTTCCTGTCTGGTTGTTCTGCCTATACTTCCTGCCTGGCTAGTGGCCAATCAGCATTTATTTAAAATGTAATTGACAGAATACAGAATTGTCCCCCACCAAACCTCTGCAACATTTTCAGCACTGTCTCTTTCTTCTGTGGACATTTCTCTCTCTCCAACGGAACTTCAAATTGTATGAAGGCAGAGACAGTATCCTCAGAGCTGGAACATGTACAGAACAGTTTTCTCAAATGTTTGTTGAGTAGATATGGAGCATTAACACTGGAAGAGACACATTCGTGTAAAAAGGCTGAAAACGAAAACAGAAGGATGGAAATAGCCCTTTTGCTCCACTTACTGACTTTAAATATATTTGTTGGACTGGCTAGTTTTGTGTCAACTTGACACAAAGTCACCGGAAAGGATGGAGCCTCAACTGAGAAAATATCTCCATAAGACCTCACTAGAGCACCATTTTTCTAAGCTAATCATGGCCCAGACGTGTTGGGTGGTACCAACCCTGGACTGGTGATGCCGGGTTCTATAAAAAAGGCAGGCTGAGTGTAAGAAGGTAACCTGGAGTCTGCCTGGTGATGTCAGAAATTCTGATTGTGCCTAGTCAATGAATGGTGACCACACAATGTCAATGCATCAGAATACCTGGGTGCTGGGAGGGTATATAAGTTTATCCCTGTTGTTAAATAAATGAGTCTGCTGTATGCCTTCTACCTAACTTCCAGTGTCTGAGTCATTGATGCTGCACCTTCTCACCCCTACCCCCAAGGAAAATGTAAGGTCTCAGCTATAGCTGAGCAAGCCAGGAGGAACAAGCCAGTAAGCAGCATCCTCCATGGCCTCTGCATCAGCTCCTGCCTCCAGGCTCCTGCCCTGCTTCCTTCAGGGATGAACAGTAATGTGGAAGTGTAAGCCAAAGGAATCCTGTCCTCAAGTTGTTTGGATCATGATGTTTCATCACAGCTATAGCAACCCTGACTAAGAAATTTGTAAATTTCTAACATAGTGGATTCAGAACTAAATATAATAACTACCAAATATTCGTGGCTCTAGATCATTTGGTGTTTTTTGAAAAATTGCATCCATTGTCCTTTCCTGATGTGGGATTCCTTTCTGTATACTGTGAATATGCTTTTTTGTCATTGGTTAGTAAAGAAGCTTCTTTGGCCTGTGGTAGGGCAGAACAGAGCTAGGCAGGAAAACTAAACTGAATGCTGGGAGAAAGAAGGCAGAGTCAGAGAGATGCCATGTAGCTGCCGAAGAAGACAGATGCTGGAACTTTACCCGGTAAGCCACAACCTTGTGGTGATACACAGAATAGAAATGGATTAATTTAAGATATAAGAGGAATACTCTAGAGTCATTGGCCAAGCAGCGTTTTAGTGAATGTGGTTTCTGTGTGATTTCGGGTCTGGGCAGCTGGGAATGAACAAGCAGGTTCTGACTACACTTTCCATTCAGTTCAAGTAGAAAGGAAACATCTGCATTCTCAGGTCCTCCCTTCTGCAGTCTTACCTCACTGTAGCACTCCTCAGTTGCCATGCTGACATAAAACAGGAACCCTCCACACAGCCTTTATTAGACAATGTTTCTTCAGAACTTGAGATCACATTCTTTTTTTTTTTGTTTTTGTTTTTTTTGTTTTTCAAGATAGGGTTTCTCTGTAGCTTTGGAGCCTGTCCTGGAACTATCTCTTGTAGACCAGGCTGGCCTCGAACTCACAAAGATCTGCCTGCCTCTGCCTCCTGAGTGCTGGGATTAAAGGCGTGCGCCACCACTGCCTGGCGAGATCACATTCTTAAAAAGTTAAAATGATGTGAATGGAATACCAGACCACAGGAACGATGCCAGTGGAACACTGGATCACAGGAATGACGCCCGTGGAACACCGGCTTACAGGAATGATGCCAGTGGAACACCAGATCACAGGAACAATGCCAGTGGAACACGGGATCACAGGAATGATGCCAGTGGAACACCGGACCACAGGAATGACGCCCATGGAACACCGGATCACAGGAGATGCCAGTGGAACACCAGATCACAGGAACGATGCCAGTGGAACACCAGACCACAGGAATGACGCCCGTGGAACACCGGATCACAGGAACGATGCCAGTGGAACACCAGATCACAGGAACGATGCCAGTGGAACACCGGATCACAGGAATGACGCCCGTGGAACACCGGATCACAGGAATGATGCCAGTGGAACACCAGATCACAGGAATGATGCCAGTGGAACACCGGATCACAGGAACGATGCCAGTGGAACACCAGACCACAGGAACGATGCCCGTGGAACACCGGATCACAGGAATGATGCCAGTGGAACACCGGATCACAGGAATGATGCCAGTGGAACACCGGATCACAGGAATGATGCCAGTGGAACACTGGATCACAGGAACAATGTCAGTGGAACACCGGATCACAGGAATGATGCCAGTGGAACACTGGACCACAGGAATGATGCTAGTGGAACACCGGATCACAGGAGTGATGCCAGTGGAACACCAGATCACAGGAACGATGCCAGTGGAACGCCAGATCACATATCTGAGAGCATCTTGTCTGTGTAACTGGACTGAAAATTCTATTGGGGTTGCAGGACACTCAGATAAAATTTAATTTCAGATAAGAAATGATATTTGGTATAAATATATTCCTAGTAGTGGGGAGAACCAAATATGTACGATGTATAGTGAGTGATATATGTATGTGAAAGTATCTTAATAAAACAGTGTCTTTAAGAAGAAAATTTTGAGATTTACTTTTTTTTAATATTTTGTTTATTTGTTTGTGTTTGACACAGGGTTTTTCTGTGTATCTCTGACTGTCCTAGAACTCACTTGGTAGATCAGGCTGACCCTGAACTCACAGATCTGCCTGACTCTGCCTCTGCCTCCCAGGAGTTGGGATTAAAGGCGTGTGTAACACCAATATCTGGATTATTTTCACTTTAAGTATATGGAAATTTTGCATGCATGTATCTCTGTATGCCACCTACCTGCAGTGCCCACAGGGATGCTGGATACTCTGGAATTGGAGTTATAGATGATTGTTAGCCACCATGTGAATGTTGGAAATGAACCTGGGTCCTCTAAGAGAAGCCAGTGCTTTTAGCCACTGAGTCATCTATCCAGCATCCTTAATTTTATTCATGCATATGTGTGTGTGCGTGTATGTGTGTGCATGCATGTGTTGTGTATGTATGAGTGCATATATGTGCAGTGTCTGTGGCGGCCACTAGAAGGTGCTGTACATACTGCATTCCTTGGAGTGCCAAGGTCTTGTGACATATCTGCTGAGACCTCTCTCTAGCCCCGAAGCCACTGTGCTTTATACTAACTAAAAAATGTTAAAGTATGTTGTAAGAGGCGCGGGCTGCATCCTGCTGCTAAGGGCCTGCTAGTTTATGCCAATCTGTAGTAAGAGGAGTGGAGGCCCCATCCCACCTCCTGGCTAGCTTAAGCCCCGAAATAACCACATGGAAATTGTATTAATTAAATTACTGCCTGGCCCATTATATCTAGCCTCCTCTTGGCCAACTCTCACTCTTTATCTAACCCATTTCTATTAATCTGTGTAGCATCATGAGGTTGTGGCTTACTGGGAAAGATTCCTAACCAGCGTCAGTCTCAGACAGGAGTTTCATGGCGTCTCTCTCCCTGTCTTCTTCCAAGCATTCTGTTCTATTTACTCCGCCTACCTGATTTCTGCCCTATCAAAAGGCCAAGGCAGTTTCTTTATTTACCAATGAAAGCAACACAAATACAGAAGAACCTCCTACACCAAAAGTACATCGCAAATATCTTATGGATCATCACACTTGTTATCTATTTTGAAATTCAAATGTATGATGACGGTGGACATGGGCTGGTTTTAGCTTCCTGGGATTTGTTCCTTTTTGGGTTATCGTTGGTGGACAGATGGGAAGCACTTCCCTCTCCCCATCCGTGGGGCTCTGGAGTCCTCGCTCCAGGAGCACACACACTATCCAGTCATCAAGAGGCACCTTCCATCCCTTCGGCTGCAAAGGCGAGTTTAGGATTTAGTGTGTGACCTGAGTTAGGCCTCCTTCCAGCCCAGCTCTTGATGAATACTTATTTGTTGCTGTTATTGTTGAGATGAGGGTAGCTCTAAATAGACCTGTCCCAGAACTCTAGACCAAGCTGGCCTAAAATTCATAGAGATCCACCTGCCTCTGTCTCCTGAGTGCTGGGATCAAAGGTATGCACCTCTACAATCATTTTTAAGGTTTATTTTATTTTAGGTATATGTGTGTTTTGCGTGTGTGTGTGTGTGTGTGTGTGTGTGTGTGTGTGTGTGTGTGTGTGTGTGTGTACTGCATGAGTGCCTGGTGCTGGTGAAGGCTAGAAGGTGTTTGTTCCTCTGGAACTGGAGTTGCACGTAGCTGTGAGCCGCCATGTGGGTGCTGGGAACTGAACCCAGGTCCTCTGTAACAGCAGCCAGTGCTCTTAACCACTGAGCCATCTCTCAGCACTTCTTATACAATCTTAAAATCACTTCAGCTGCTAATCTCATTTTTGTTATTATGGTGAAAATCCATACTGAAAAGTGAATCATTTTAGCTGCTTTTAAATATAATTCAGAGGGATTAGGTGCACCCACACATGTGGCTCATTTTTCAGAACTATTTCGTCATCTCAAACAGAAACTCCACGTCCTTTAGAAAGTAACGCAGCTCTCCCCCCATTTCCCATCCCCTAGTGACCCTACATAGTTATCTATTCCAAATAAATAGATCACTACCAAATAAGTGGAGTGTTCATTCGCTTGCTTGTTACTCTTAAACAACTATTTTGGTGGCTTGTAGCGATTTTTTAAAACACACACAAACGAATCTAGTTACAAAACATTTGCTTTCCGTGGCCACTTGTCTTGACATTGATCAATAAAACACAAAGCAATGCCTGCATCTTCCAAGATCTTAATATTGCATAAATGATCAGCCCATTTACCGGGTGAAAGGTCGCACA
Organism: Ondatra zibethicus; assembly: GCA_004026605.1. Lineage (NCBI taxonomy): Eukaryota > Metazoa > Chordata > Mammalia > Rodentia > Cricetidae > Ondatra > Ondatra zibethicus. The sequence continues at coordinate 119,841 of PVIU01002977.1, forward strand.
CACTATTTGCCCAACGTGAACATAATTTTCTTGCAAACTCCCAAAGCAAATGATTCCTCGACTGGGGAATCCTGGGGGCTGCAGGAGGTTGTGAAATCCCTGAGAGGTCCTAGCGATATCTCTGGGGCTGGGCCAGGAGTGCCAAGTGCACCCTGACTCCAGACCCCGCCCCGCCCATCCCCACACAGGACAGGATATTTTCCAGGCAGCCATTCTGGCACCAAGGACCTTAGAGTGAGGGGGAACTATGTTCGCACAGACACTGTTTGGTGTTCACCGGGTTGAGGCTGAGACTCACTTCGCCAAAGTTCGTGACAGGTCAGCTGCCTTCTCTGAAGAGAGCTCCAAGAGTGAGGTAAGTACTCAGCCCCGATCCCCCCGACCCCCCCCCACCCGCGTGCCCTGCCTGAACCAGGTCCAGAAGGGCGGGAGGCCATCTACACCTGTGGGAGTCAGAGTTTGCATTTTGTAAGTTCTGGTCTCTAGCTCTCTAGCGCCCCTTCTGGCCGTGACGTGCGGTGCAACCGAGTGAGGGGCGTTCCAGAGTCGCCATCTCTGACAGTGACTGATCTGGGCTCTATGCCCACAAAGCAGCTTCGTGGCTCTAGTTGAGAATTTGCATCTGAACGCCCAGAATATCTGAGATGGCTTGAAATTCCATTCCAAGTTTCCCAGAGTCCCACTTGTTTCCTATATAGAAACTTAAGATATTCCAAAATTTATGAAGCCCTGTTCCCTTTATATCAAACCCCATCAATCCTCTGGCCTCTTTATTTCCATAGGCTGGGCTGGAACAAAGGAGAAATCAAAAGGATTTCAGCTTGAGATAAATGAAAGCAGGAATATCTCTGGGCAGTAGTGGCGCACACCTTTAATTCCCAGCACACAGGAGGCAGAGGCAAGGGGATCTCTATGAATTCGAGGCCAAACTGTCTACAGAGTGAGTTCTAGGACAGCCAGGGCTGTGACACAGAGAAATCCTGTCTTGAAAAATGAGACAAACAACAGCAAAAAACAACAGGAATTTCATCCACCAAGCTTCTAGAATGCAGCAAAAGCAGTTTGGAAAGGGAAACTTGCAGCAATAAATTCATTAGGAAGGAGAACAGACCTTACATAGGCATTGTAATACACCTCAAGGTTCCAGGGGGTAAATGAAGAAACCAAGGCCACAGTTAGCAGAGATGAAGGAATAATAGTGGCTGGAGCAGTGTTAAATAAAGCCGGAACATTTAAAAAGTAGCAAAGAACAGTTATGATTGATGTGCAAGCAGGGCAGATTTCTTAAGGAATCAAGAAACCTGACAAACTCTAGGATAAAAAGACACCGCACTGATTTGAAGTCACAGACTGTCCTCGTACGTGAGCTGAGGTGGAGAAGCAGACGCTCCATCTACTTCCGCACAGATGACTCCTCCTTATTCCGGAGTAACCTTGGGGATGAACTCATTTGTGAGAATGATAGATGTGTCTCTGCTGCGGCTTGGAAAGGATGGGCAAATTATCCAAGGGATGCAGCCAGAATGGTTTTCAGATGCTGCGTCAGCAGGCACGGCATGTGTCAGGCTCACCAGTTTCCTCTCATCCCCCCATTACCTGACTACAGAAGTTTATGGAGAAAAGGCTTAGGACCTCATAAACTGCAGGTGTTTCTAAGCCATTAATAGCTAAGCCTTATGCTGCAGAAATCTGAGGTTTTATCATCCTCAAGTTTTGTCATGCACCCTTAACCAAGTCATGTAGTGGTATTTGTTTGTAATCTAACAAATAAAGCTTGCCTGAGTGCAGAGTGCAGAGCTAAGCCACTAGTTAGCCACAGAGGCCAGACGGTGGTGGCTCACACCTTTAATCCCAGCACTCAGGAGGTGGAGACAAGAAAGGATATGGTTGGGCAGAGAGAGGAATATAAGGTGGGAGGAGATAAGAGCTCAGCTGCAGTCTGATGTTTGGTGGAGTCACATGCAGTCTGAGGATGCAGTCTGAGGATTCATTTAGACAGGATCACCCCTTTTTTATTTCAAGATTCGGTAGAGGTAAAAGAACTCTCTAGTGGCCGGCTCTGCTTTTATGACCTTCAGTATTAATCCTAATATCTGACTGGGTTTATATTATTAAGTGCAGGGAGCCATAGGCACAAATGCCATTACAAGATGATGCTTGCATCCTCGCAGTTTGGAGGTAAACAATTCCATATTTGACAATGCTTCCGGACTGAGCGTCCAGGCGCTTCCCGCATGCGCAATAACCTAGGTGTCCCTAACCAATCCCGAGGACTCTGGTGCCAGTGGGCACATAGCAGCCAATCAAGGCGTGAGTCACGTCACATCTCCCTATATAAGCAGCCGCCATTTTAGACCTCGCTCTCTCTCGCCTCCCGCTCTTTTCCTCAACCAAGGGCTCTCCAATAAAGCGTGATCTGAGAAGAATCCTGAGTGTGGCTGTTTTTTCCGCTGGTCGGGAGTCAGCCAGAATTAAGACCAATTAGAATTCGTGCTACATCTGGCAGCCAACTTTTGAGGTACAAATTCACAAAAAAAGCCTTTTGCCTGTGGTTTTGCAGACACTGGCATAGTCCGGAACTCCACACAGCCAGAGTCACTGCCCCTAGTCTAGGTTTTTCTTTATTCTCTCCTGATGGGCTTTCTCTGGACCTCATTCTCGGGCTGCTGACAAACTAGGCAGCTGCCTTGATGTCTGATAAGGCTTCTACTGTTCTATGCAGCAGCAGTCTGTTTCATATCTTCATGGTCATCGTAGGCAGATTTGGTGAGAAAACTGGGAATTCTTAAAGGGAGGATTTAGTTAAAAGAGACTTTTTCCCACGTTAAAAAATGGGAAACACAATTACATTAGAGGGACTTGGGTCTCTTTATGATTACACAATACATGATTTAAAAATGGAAGAGTTAAATGAAGAGATATCAACTTAACTGGGAATGATATAATGTTATCATCTTGATAATTCTTGGTTTATCTCTAAAGAGTTGTTTGATATGCGTGCCAAGATACAGGCCTTAGAAAGACTTAATAAAACAGATCTTAGGGATATTCAAATCCAGACAGAAGAATTTAAAGGAGAATCAACTTCAGCATTGATTTGTAAAGTTAGTGAGAAACAGCCTAAGGTTTTCAAACAACCAACCTTAATATATTCAGTTACAGGAATTGCCAAATGATAGATATCCTCAAGGCTCTGTAAGAACTGATTGGGCTTTTGTGGCAATGTTAGATTTAAGGAGATTCAAGGAAGTGATAGTTTCTATGGCATACATTCACCTATTGTGAAGCAGATGTTAAACTCGTGGTCAACTTGTAATAGAATTATCCCTAAAGATTGGAGAGACTTGGTTATGCATTATTGGAGCCTGGTCCACAATTAGAATGGAGGACCTGGTGGAAAGAAGAGGCTAAGATCATTGAACAATGAAGTAGAGTTAGAGGTTTGGAAATCTCCCAAGATCAACTTCTTGGATAAGGAGATTATGCTAATATAGAAAGGCAATCCCTATATGATGGCCACACCCTGACTTTATGCCATGCAGCAGCTTTGAATACTTGGGACAGAATTGAAGAAGTAGGAAAGAAGATTGAGTTATTTACTAAAGTCATACAGGGCCCCCAAAAAACTTTCATAGATTTCAAAGATTGACATCAGTAGTAAATGGGATGATACCAAATTCAGAAGCTAGACAAATAATAATTGAATCTCTGGCTTTTGAAAATGCTAATTTTCAATGCAAAAGGATAATTACACATTTATAGGCAAGATCAGCACCTTTGGAGGAATGAACCCAAGACACAGTCAATATCAAATCTCATGACCATGATGATACTTGATTATTAGAAGGTTTTATAAAGAACAGTCATCGATCATTCAGGTTATACATGTACAGGGCACAACAGCTGATGATCTTTTAAATGTACCAACAGCCCTACCTTTAAAATGGTTGACAGATAAACCTGTATGGGTTAAGCAATGGCCTTTATCAACAGAGAAACTACACACTTTAGAACAGCTGGTACAGGAGCAACTAGATGCTTATCATATTAAAAAATTAACTAGCTGCCGGGCGGTGGTGGTGCATGCCTTTAACCTCAGCACTTGGGAGGCAGAGGAGGGTGGATCTCTGTGAGTTTGAGGCCAGATTGGTCTACAAGAGCTAGTTCCAGGACAGGCTCCAAAGCTACAGAGAAACCCTTTCTTGAAAACCAAAAAAAAAAAAAAAGTATTAACCAGCCATCTGAATTCTATATTTACTGTTAAAAAGAAATCTGGAACATGGAGATCTAAGAGCTGTTAATACAATGATTCAGCCAATAGACTCTCTACAGTTTGGAATTCCTTTGCCTTATTTTTTTTTAATATTTATTTATTTATTATGTATACAACATTCTGCCTCTATGTATGCCCACACACCAGAAGAAGGAGTCAGATCTCATTACAGATGGTTGTGAGCCACCATGTGGTTGCTGGGAATTGAACTCAGGACCTCTGGAAGAGAGGTCAGTGCTCTTAACCTCTGAGCCATCTCTCCAGCCCCCTTTCCCTTCTTTATTACCTAAAGGATGGCATCTTATAGTTATTGATTTAAAAGATTGCTTCTTCACTGTACCTTTACAAGAAAGATAGAGAAAAATTTGTTCTCACAGTACCTACTTATAATAATTTTCAGCCTGCTAAAAGATGTCAATGGAAGATTCATTCACAGGGAATGTTAAATAGCCTCACTCTGTGCCAATAGTTTGTAAGTCAGCCATTGGAAATGATACATAAGCAATTTCCTGAATCTATAGTTTACAATTACATGGATGATATTTTGCTATCTTATTCAAATGTAGATACTTTAGAAAGAACATTTGAAGAAGTAAAGAAAATGTGGCCTTGTTGTGGAATACAAATTGCTCCTAAAAAATACAAAGATGAGACTCTATTAATTATTTAGGCTATAAAATAGTGTTATAAAATATTAGAGCACAAAATGTTCAAATTAGGAGAGATCAATTGAAGACTCAATGATTTCCAAAGATTTCTAGGAGACATTTCCCATCTATGGCCCACTTCTGGGAGTAAATCTGAACTCATTAATTTAAACAAAATCTTATGGTGACAAGGACCTAAATAGTCCCAGGAAATTATCAACTGAAGCTGAGAGAGAATTGTCTTTGATTGAAGAGAAATTACAGAAGGCACCTGTGGATCATGTGGATCTGAATCTTAATTGCATTCTGGTCATATTACCCTCCAAACATTCCCCCTACAGGAGTTTTAATGCAGAGGGAAGATATTATCTTAGAATAGATTTTTTTTACCACATAATCTGAGTTAAAAATTAAAAACTTATGTTGAAAAAGTCTCTGGGTTAATTCTAAAAGGAAAATTGAGACTTCATCAATTAGCAGGAAAAGACACAGTAGCCTTTATAGTACCTTTTAATAATGATGGAATTGACAAATTATGGACAGAAAATGAACCTGGCAAAGATCTTGTAGTATTTTTTTTGGTGAGATTAACAACTATCCCAGAAGCAAGAGAATTCAACTTATAAATGAACTAGCTGGAACCTTCCTTGAATTGTACGTGAAATATCAATAACTGAATCCCCTACATTCTATACGGATGCAAATAAATCTGGAAAGGCATAAGTCAGAAAATTTGAGTAAAGTGGATCAAAGCCATTATGATTCTGTCCAAAAGTCAGAATTATATGCTATTCTCATGATACTAAGGGATTTTAAAGAACCTCTCAACATAGTTACTGATTCACAATATGCAGAAAAAGTTGTTTTGCACATTGAAAATGCTGAATTTATACCAGATGATTCAGAATTGACTATTTTTTTTATTCAGGTACAAGATATAATCAGGAATAGGCTTCATCCCATATCCCTAACACACATCAGATCCCATATGGGTCTGCCAAGTCATCTAGCACAAGATATTGCCAAAATTGGTCAATTGATTGTAAATGTGCTGAAGACCTCAGAATTTCATTAAAAAAAATCATGTCAATAACAGAGGTTTAAAAAAAAGGCTTTTCCATCATGTAGCAACAAGCCAAGGAAATGTCTTACTTGTTCTTTAAACAACCAAACACCACTATCTCCAGGAAGTAACAAAGGGTACTCAAAGGAATGAAACCTGGCAGATGGATGTGTTGCATTTCGTAGAATTTGGAAAACTAAAATATGTACACCACACCATTGATACTTATTCAGGTTTTCAATGGGCAACTGCTTTGAGTTAGGAAAAGGCTGATTTGGTAATCATATTTGCTGGAAGTTATGGCCATCATGAGTATATCTGTACAAATATAGACAAACAATGCTCCAGCATATGTGCCTAAGATAACAAAACAGATTTTTGCTTATTATAATATAAAGCATGTTACAGGTAGACCATACAATCCCACAGACTAGGCAGTTACAGAAAGATCAAATCTGATTCTAAAGGATATTTTAAACAAACCAAAAGGGATGATAGATACTCCCATAAACAGATTGCATAATGCTTTATTAACTTTGTATTTTCTAAATGCTAGTGAGAAAGGAACAACAGCTGTGGAGAGACATTGGGTAGTAGAAAAAAAATCTACAGAATTAAATCAGCCAATATACTTTAAAGATGTACTGACCTCAGAATGGAAACCAGGACATGTGTTACATTGGGGAAGGGGTTTTGCTTTTGTTTCCACAGAAGAAGAAAAGCTATGGATACCATCAAAATTGATAAAGATTCTATTTGAACAAGAGAGAGCTCTTGATTAGAAGAGGTGATAGTTCATCAAATCGTGTCACCATTCAATCTAAACTAACTTATACAACTAACAAATTCTTCTCATTTGATCAGATATAACTTACCAGAAGGGAAATCCCCAAAGTTAGGGTTGGGAAAAGGTTTTGTTTCTGTCTTTTTAGGAAAATGAAGACACCCAGTTAAGGAATCTGAAGAGATATCTGGACAAATGAAATATCTGAAGAAAGTGGACAAATCATCCAGAAAAAATGTCCCAAGAAAAAGAATAAATTAGCCTATTGGTATATCACATTTCCAACAGGATAAAGTTTTATAAATCTTCCCAAATATTTGTCTCTGCTATTCCCTACACCATACATACATACATACCTACAAATGATCTTTTTGTAGTCCTAGTCCAGGAAAAGACTAAAGTTGACTTTGGAGTTGGAGTGTGGCTCTATCCTTCTCTAAATCCAAGCATGCTTATTAAAGTAAAATCCAAAATCTTTGTCTCATGTCACAAGAGCCACCTGATATGGGAAAGAAGAAAAACAAATATTTAAGAACCTCTTTATTGCCACTAATCTCATAATCCTTTGGTTTTATAGTGACTCTTTAACATCTTTTCTAAAGGTATACATTTTATAAGATTAATATATATATAGTTTAAACTTTTTGCCATGATATTAATAGTCATATAGACTACTAACTAATTCTAGAAGAAGGTTTCATTTACCTTCTGCTACATGATTTTGGATTGAGTCTCCATCAGTTTTCTGCAGTGAACCATAAGCATGTCTAACAGCAACCTTTGAAGGCTCTAAAAGGAGGATGAGGCCCCACAACAATGATTCCTCCGGGACTATGATAACACCACTAAGCTGAAAACACCAACCTAAAGATGGGTTTTGGACTAGAAACTTCTGAGAACAATTATTGTGGGGGCTAGCTGAAGATGATCCAGCTAACAGACTACTCTAGCCAGGACTTGAGACAAGCCCAGCACTTTCTCATTACTCAGAGACTGGGCAACAAACAATAAAGCTACCTCTCCCAGGACTTGACAATTAAACAAAATTTTCCTTTTTGGGACCCCCTAAAGATACTGTCACCCCAGACAGCAGAAAGTAAATTTAAGAACATGACACATTCCCAAGACATGGGATGGATGGTTTTTGGTCATTCAATGGGTTATAGATATTTGTCATTGTTTAGGGGGATTGGTTACAAGTTGTTTTTGGTAATGATCAGGAAAAAAAGCTAAACAAAAGAAATTAGATTCAAGGGGGCTGGAGAGATGGCTCAGCGGTTAAGAGCATTGCATTGCCTGCACTTCCAAAGGTCCTGAGTTCAATTCCCAGCAACCACATGGTGGCTCACAACCATCTGTAATGAGATCTAGTGCCCTCTTCTGGCCTTCAGGCATACACACAGACAGAATATTGTATACATAATAAATAAATAAATATTTTTTAAAAAAAGAAATTAGATTCAAGGTTCTTGTTTTGAAAAGAAAGGAGGATATACATATGATAAGATAAAAGGTAGATTATTGAATATACTTTTAAAAAGCAACTACTAGTTTTAAATGTTTTACATTGGATTGGATTTTGTATATTGTATACAAATTCTGTATATTGATACAATTTTGAGATCTTTGTTAGAATGTACTATACATACATTTCTACTCTTGTTCAATTCACTTAACTTCACTTCACTTAACTTCACTTAACAATGTAATGTAAATTTCTAGCCCTTGAAAATTATCATTACCAATTGTTTAAGATAATAAGAAATGTAGGTTAGTAGTTAATCACCTACTATAATTGAACTTTTAGTCACATTAGGTATATTTCCAAGGTCAAGCAAATATATTTTAGATAGATAGGTCATTTTCAAATACTTCAGAGATCTGCAAAATATGGAATTTAAGATGTTTGAATAACATAGGCTCTTTTTTATGACAATGAGACACGTCTGTACCTAGCAGCACAAATATACTTCAGAGAAGATGATGGGCATAGAAGAAACTCCACGTGGAGTTTACCTTTTTTTGTGGTAAAATAAGCCACTGAATAAGAAAGTGCCCTTGTCTTAACTTCTGATAGTATTCTAACAAAACAAAGTGACCACCAAACATTGTCAAGACAAAAAGGACATACTTTCAGAATATTCTGCTTCACAGAAAAGTCTGTCAAATATTCTAGGCCCATAGACCAAAGATGGATGCCCCAACATTGAAGAGGAATCTTTTACTGCCCAGGCAGCCAGCGGTTTTTGCTCACATTTTTGTCATTGCTCACATTTTTGGAAGTTGCTTGCTTGTTCCTGTTTACTCAGTTAATATTATTTCCTTTTTGAGTCTCTGAGGGAGTTGAAGACTAGATAAGTTATAGCTTCCCTTGTTTACCAGACACAGATAAGAAACTTACTAAAGAGGTATAAAGTGAACAAAATTGAGAGATATCAGAAGCTAGTTCTGGATGGTAGTGCAAGTTATGATAGAAAGTAAATTAAGTACAAGATTTGGACTCATCAAGATAGGATAAATAATGGAGTATTTTCTCTGAATTTGTCAAATGCAAATTGACTAGACATTGTTGAAGTACTTATTGCCTGTATATATCATATATAGCTAATGTACTTATTTTATATAAATTTTCTTATATTTATATTTATAACCTTTTTAAATTTTAGACAAAAAGAGGAAATGTATTGATATTTTATTTTTATTTTAATAAATAAAGCTTGCCTGGAGATCAGAGTGCAAAGCTAAGTCACTAGAGGCTAGGGAGTGGTGGCACACGCTTTTAATCCCAGGACTCTAGAGACAGAGGCAGATGGATCTCTGTGAGTTCAAGACAACCCTTGGCTACACAAAATAAATCCAGAAACATATTCAGGTGGTGGAGGCTCACACCTTTAATCCTAGTGTTTGGGAGTCACACACCTTTAATCCCAGCACTAGGGAGGTGGAGACAGGAGTTATATGGCTGGGTAGAGAGAGGATTATAAAGGGGAAGGGACAGAAACTCACTGGAGTGTAGAGTCTGAAGTTTGGTGGAGACAGTGCAGTCTAGGCAGTCTGAGGGATCATCCCTTCAGCCTGAGCATTGGAAGAGATAAAAGGTGGCTCACTGCTCTGCTTCTCTGGTCTTCAGATTTAGCCCCTATGCCTGTCTCTGGGTTTTTATTATTCATGCCCCACCTGGCTTTATGCTGTGCAGCAGCTTTGAATGCTTGAGACAGAATTGAAGAAGTAGGAAAGAAGTTTGAGTCATTTACTAAAATCATGCAGGGCATGAAGGAAACTTTCATGATTTTTTTTTTTTTTACAAAGATTGACATCAGTAGTAAATAGAATGATACCAAATTCAGAAGCTAGACAAATAATGGTGTGGGCTAATTGTCTGTATTCTATCAATCATGTTTTAAATAAACGCTGATTGGCCAGGCAGGAATTATAGGCGGGTCAACCAGACAGGAAAAAGAGGTGGGGCTATGAGACCAGGAGAATGCTGGGAAGAAGGGAGCCCATTCCTCCACACTCCTGCCCAGACCACTGAAGAAGCAGGATGTGAGTTGCCCCACTGAAAAAGGTACTGAGCCATGTGGCTAACATAGATAAGAATAATGGGTTAATATAAGCTATAAGAGCTAATAAGAAGCCTGAGCTAATGGGCCAATCAGTTTATCATTAATATAGACTCTCTGTGTGATTTTCTTTGGGACCTAATGACTGTGGGACCTGGTGGGAGGACAGAAACCAACCAGGCCTTCATGTTACAAAATAATAATTGAATCTCTGGCTTTTGAAAATACCAATTCTCAACGCAAAATGATAATTAGGCCTTTAAAGGCAAGGTCAGCACCTTTGGATAATGGATCCGAGATATAATTAATATTGAATCTCATGACCATGATGATACTTGGATAGGAAAGGTGATTTCCAGAGCTTTGAAGAAAACTCAAAATGTCAAGTGTTTCAATTGTGGCAAACAAGGTCACCTTAAAAGGGACTGTAAACATGGCATTCCCAGAAACAATATTTTTTCTAAGAATAATCCAAACAGAACACCCCTCCCTTCTGGATTATGCAGAAAGTATGGCAAAGAGGGACATTCAAGGTATCCCTAGGGAAACTCCATGAGGGGCCTCTCACAGGCCCCCATGCCAAATCTGTTTCAGTTATTTCCTGCCATTGTGGAGGAAACTCCTCCCAGAGCAATTAAAGAACCCAGTGCCTATCGTAAAAAAAAAACAAAACATACTGCTCTGGATGATAGAACAACTTTAGAAAATAAAGGAAAAAATTCAGGAGAAACCAGAACAAGAGAGACTCTTAATTAGAAGAGTCACCCAGTGTGATCTTTCAATCTAAACTAATTTATAAGACTAACAAATACTTTTCATTTGATTTAGATATAATTTGCCAAAAGGGAACCTCTCCAAGGTTAGGTCGGGTTGGTGCAGGTTTTCTTTTTTTCTTTCCAGGAAAATAAAAACCATTTTGAGGAATTTAAAGACCTTTGGAAAAAGAAAAACTCCAAGGTAGAAAGGATAATTATCTGGAAAAAAAATTACCAAGAAAACAATAATCTGACCTAATGCAGTCTCTGAAGTCTTGGGAAAAAAAAGATGGGATCCCACGATGATGATTCTATCAGGGCTATGATAACACCACTCAGCCGAGAAACACCACTTGAAGATCATCTTTAGACTATAAACTGCTCAGAACAAGTTTGAGGTTGCTACCTGAGATGATGCAGCCTCCCAGACTATGCTGGCCAGGACTTGAGACAAGTTATGCACTTTCCCATTACACAGAGACTGGATAACAAATGATACAGCTACCTCTCCCCAGACTTGACAATTAACCTAATTTTTCTTTTCAGGATCCCCTAAAGATGTTGTCACCCCCAGACAGCAAGAAGCAAATTTAAGAACATGATGCCCACATTCCCAAGAGGTGGGTGGATAGCTTTTGGTCATCCAATGGGTTATGTATATTTGTCATTGGTTACAAGTTATTATTGGTAATGGTCAGGGAAAAAAGCTAAACAACAGAGATTAGATTTAAGATTCTTGTTTTGAAAAAAGGGGGGATACAGATATGATAGGATAAAAGGGTAGATTATGACTCTACTCTGAAAAGAAGGGAGGATAGAGATATGATAAGATTAAAAGGTAGATTACTAAATCTACTTTTAAAAAGCAACTACTAGTTTTAAATGTTTTACATTGGACTTTTGTATATTGTATACAAATTTTGTATATTGATACAAATTTGAGATTAATTTTGTTAGAACATTCTGTACATACATTTCTACTCTTGCAAGGTATTGTACCTATACAGCTCATTTCAAAAAGTAATGCAAATTTCTAGTCCTTGAAAGTTATTATTACCAACTATGTAGGATAATAAAAATGCAGATTAGTAGTTAATCACCTGTTACAATCAATCTTTTAGTCTTTCAAGGTCAGTCAAAGATATACTTTAGGTAGACAGGTCATATTCACACACTTAAGAGATCTATAGAATATGTCATTTAAGATGTTTTAATAATATAGGTTCTTTTTTTATGACAATGAGATATGTTTGCTCCTGGAAGCATCAATTAACTTTGGAGAAGATGATGGACATCAAGGAAATTCCATATGGAGTTCACTTTCTTTGTGGCAAAAGTAAGCCCCTGGGCACAAAAGTGCTCTTGCCTTGATTGCTGACCATATGCTGTCCAAATTGGACAAGCAGGACACAGTAGAGAATGACCACCACACCTTGCCTAGACAACGCAGAACAGTCCTTCAAAAATCCTGCATCAGTCAAGCAGTGGTGGTGCATGTTCTTAATGCCAGCACTCGGGAGGCAGAGGCAGGCAGATGTCTGTGAGTTCAAGGCCAGCCTGATCTACAGAGCAAGTTCCAGGACAGACTCCACAGCTACAGAGAAACCCTGCCTCGAAAAACCAAAATTAAAAATCCTGCTTCATAGAAAAGTCTGTTGAATATTGCAGGCCTGTAGGCTGAATATGGATGCCCCAATGTTGCAGAGGAACTTTGGGTGACTGTCCAGGCATCCAGCTGTTTGTCATTTCTCACATTTTTTAGAAGTTGCTTGCTCTTACCTTTTGATGACTGTTTCTATTTCTTCAGCAGTTATAGGTCTGTTTAATTTGCTTATCTGGTCTTGATTTAATTTTGGTAAGTGATATTTATCCAGAAAGTTGTCCATTTCTTTTAAGTTTTTAAATTTTGTGGAGTACAGGTTTTCGAAATATGACCTGATGATTCTCTGTATTTCCTCCGTGTCTGTTGTTATGTCCCCCTTTTCATTTCTGATTTTGTTAATTTGGATATTCTCTCTCTGCCTTTTGGTTAGTTTGGATAGGGTTTCTCTATTTTGTTGATTTTCTCGAAGAACCAAATCTTTGTCTCATTGATTCTTTGTATTGTTTGCTTTGTTTCTATTTTGTTTCCCAACCCTTTCCTCTGAGAAGATGCCTGTCTTTGAGGCTGAGATGTATTTCTTCTTTTTTTTTGTTTTTTTGTTTTTTTTTTTTGAGACAGGGCTTCTCTGTGGCTTTGGAGCCTGTCCTGGAACTAGCTCTTGTAGACCAGGCTGGCCTCAAACTCACAGAGATCTGCCTGCCTTTGCCTCCCGAGTGCTGGGATTAAAGGCGTGTGCCACCACCGCCCGGCTGAGATGTATTTCTTGTATGCAGAAGAAGGATGGATTCTGTTTTTGTATCCAATCTGTTAGCCTGTGCCTTTTTATAGGTGAGTTGAGTCCATTTACATTAAGAATATTAATGACCAGTGATTTCTATCTCCTGTTAATTTAGTTTTCATTGTTGGTGATGTTAATTTGTGCATTTCCCCGTTCTTTGGGATTTGCTGCTATGAGACCATCAATTGTCTGTGTTTTTGTTGGTGTAGCCAACTTCCTTGGGTTGGAGTTTTCCTTCTAGTATTTTGTGTAGGGCTGGGTTTGTTGCTAGGATTGGTGAAATCTACTTTTGTCGTGGAATATCTTGTTCTGTCCTTCTATGGTGATTGAAAATTTAAAATTTTAATCTACAAATGCCTAGAGTATCAGAAAAAGTACTGCCATGTAGGTTTTTTGTTTGTTTTTGAGAGTTTGCGTATAATTTATTTAGTGGAAGTGAAGGGGGAGAGGAAGAAAGAGAAATGGGGGGGAGAGGAGAGGGAGGGAGAGAGAGGGGAAGGAGAGAGAGAGAGGAGGGGGGAAGGGAGAAGAAGAGGCAGCAGCTACCTCTTCCAGAAAAGAGAGGAGGCCAGACAGGCTGGAATCAGAAGAGAGGAGTAGGCGGGGCTTGTCTCTTAAAGGGACCGGACAAGTCAGCAGCAGGTCATAGCACTAATAATACATGAGAGTGGGGGACATTCACTAGTGCATGTACTTAGGTAGCAGAAAGTTTACTTCCAGTATCTTTCTCTGCTTTTTCCGCTTTGTGTTTTTGAGACAAGGTTCCACAGTGAACCTAGAGCTCACAGTTTATTCAAGACTGGCCTGACTGAGAACCGCAGGATCGCCCCCCTCCAGCCCTGTCCCGTTCCCACCCACTCCCCATCACTACAGTGACAGTCCCTATGACAAACTTCAGGCAGATGCTGGGGATCTGAACTCACGCCCTTGCATTGGCACAGCAGCACAGCTTCTCAGTGGAGACCTCTCTCTAATCCATCTGCTTTGTTCTTTATCACGAAGCCCTGTAGCCCCCGCCACAGACAGATGCTGGATGGAACCTCGCCAGGATAACAATAACATGCCTAAAGATAAAGTTAAGGTCCAAAAGTCAGCAAAAGACACACATGATCTCAATGCCTTGACTTGAATAACTGAATCATGTTCAGCAGAATAACCTGGTAGCTCCTTAAAAAGTACACCTGTCAATTTAGACAACAATTCAGACACTAAGAGAGACCTACATAGATATAATCTATGTGGGAAGTAGAAAGTATAAAAAGACAAGATCTCCTGAATAAATTGGGAGCATGGGGACCTTGGGGGAGGGTTGAGGGAGGGAGGGGAGTGGCAGGGAGAGGAACAGAGAAAAATAAAAAATAAAAAAATTAAAAATTAAAAAAAGTACACCTGTCTTTGATTCATATAAAGAGTTAGTAGAACTTAAGGAAACCAATATTCAAATACTCATTGAAAAAACTAAAGTAGGTTTTTTTTAAAGATTTATTTATTTATTATGTATTCAGTGTTCATGTATCCCTGCAGGCCAGAAGAGGGCACCAAATCTCATTACAGATGGTTGTGAGCACATGTGGTTGCTGGGAATTGAACTCAGGACCTTTGGAAGAGCAGGCAAGGCTCTTAACCACTGAGCCATCCCTCCAGCCCCCCACATAAAACTATGTTTTAAATTTCAAAATGAGAATAAGCTTTCTTTTTATTCTCAACATATTAACATTACACCCTATGTAATATGTAGAGTCAGGCCTGGTAACACAGTTCCCCGGGTGGCTGTCAAAGAAGGATCTCAAGTTCAAGATGTGTCTCTTGAGTTCAAAGCCACCCTGGGAACTGAGTGAGACATTACTCAAGATATATGTTTTAAAGGAAGAGGGTTTTAGGAGCTGTGGATATACCCTGGCAGAAGAGTTCCTGCCCCCCACCCCACTGTGTATGGTGTCCTAAGTTAAATCCTCAGCACAAAAAGAGAAACTGAAACAATATAAACAAATAAAAAGAGGGTGGGTCATGTTTAATTTACCTGACTCATTTATTAAATACAGAATCATTTAATTGGCCCATGTGGCCAATTAAAACCCACTTAAAACCTGAGAAAGCTTGGAAAGGAATTCTAGACATGGAAAAACAAAGTTTAGCTACATTTTTCCCCCTGAATAGGCTTTGCTTGGGGAGGCATGCTGTGACTCCTTTAAGAGAGGTCTTACTGATTTAGCAGTAGCAGCTGTGTAGTTTCAAAAGGGCAACTTCCTGGCCATGGACCGTGCTGCTAGCACATGAACTCAGACTCTTTCGGGACACCGAGTTACTTGGATGGGATTTGTGAGCAGTATTCTGAGGCTTGCTTGGTGGCAACGTGGACCAGCTGTATTCCTGGAAGTGGGGCAGTGTGTGCAGCTCAGAGGTGCCATGCTGGACTGGGCGGGGCAAGCAGACAGTACCTTATATACCCTAGTAATGGTGCAGCTTAAGTTTTAAGAAGCACTCAGTGTTTTAATAAGTGCTCCTGGACATTAAAGAATTACAGATACACAATAAAGACAACTCCAGATGGAAAAGAAATCTAAACAAGTCACAGCATTGGATAAATGTACGTAGGCTTGGGAGAGAAAAGAAAAAGAGTATAGAGAGTTGGAAAAGAAGTAAATCGTTTTTTAAAAAAAGCCTTTAAGGAGACAGAGTACAGACAGTCATAGATGAAAGGGGTAAAGAAAAATAAGCCACGAAAAGATGGACTATACACAGAGAGTCTGGATTATGTATATTATTGTGTTTTCTTTGAATTTTTTGACTATGAATGAGCTAAGTACAGAGAGATATTTCATTGTATGGACTGCTAAGCTAAACCAGCATGTATATTATAAAGGTATCTTGACTTCAGAATTTGAGTCTAAGGATATGTTGCTTAGGAAAAGAGGTTCTTCTTTTGTTTCCACAGAGGATGATAACTTGTGAATTCATTCCTGGCTAACATAGTTTGATAAAACACAACCCCCTGAAAGGTCACCGTGAACACCCCCAAAACATTACTTTGCCAAACTTCTGATTGAGATGAACCTAGCACACAGGATACACCATGAAAGACCTGATTAACAGCACCCCCAAACAGCAGGAAGCAGCTTGGCTAAAACTACACCCATAGTCCCAAATATTGTCTATAAATGTTTGTTTACATTTAATGGGGGATATGCAATAGAGATTTGCATTGGTATGGATCTTGGTTTATTGATACAAATTTAAGATCAATTTTATTATATGTATATTTCTGCTCTTGATTAAGGTATTGTGTTAATGCAGCTCATTTTAAAATGTAATATATAATTAAGAAATATAGGTTAATAGATAATCATCTATAATTGTCAAGCTTGTAGTCATGTTAGTTAGGTTTTCTAGATATATAGAGATATAATTCAGTTAGGTAGTCTTCAAATCTTTCAGAGACCTTCAGAATATGGCATTTAAATGTTTTAAGAAATTACAACTTTTCATGAAAGTGAGACACATCTGCTCCTGGCAATACCAAGCTACTTCAAGAGGAAGATGGGCATCAAAGAGGCTCCTTATGGAGTTGGTTAGCCATTTGGGTAAGAAACTGCTCTTGCCTGGACTGCTTCATAAACTGGACATGCAGGACCTGCAGAGAAATGACTGCTGAACTTGCCTAAAGGTGAGATGACTCTGCGGGGTTCCTGCTTCATGAAAGAGTCTGCTAGACATTCTGTAGGACACAGAAGAAAATAACTGACAAACTGCCAATATAGGTGGAACTGTCCTTGAGATTTCCTGCTTCATGAAAAGTCTGCTGGATACTATGGGCCTGTAGGCTGAAGATGGATGCCCCAATGATACAGAAGAACTTTGGGTGACTGTCCAGGCAGCAAGATGTCTCTGTCAATTCTACAGTTTTGGAAGTTGCTTACAATGTATTTCCTGTTTACTTAGGTAATATTATATTCTTCTGGAGTCTTTGATGGAGTCGAAGAATTTATGGTTTTCCTTAGTTATGATAAGAGATAAAATAGATATAAATATTGTAACTGTAATTCTTACTTGATAACTGTTTTGTTGTATTTAATTTTACTATGCTAAAGTTAAAACCTTTTTTATTTAAACAGAAAAGGGGAGGTGATGTGAGATTTCCGTTTGTATGCTGTGATTACCATTAATGAATAAAGAAACTGCTTTGGACCTGTAGCAGGGCAGAACTTAGGTAGGCAGGGAAAACTAAACTGAATGCTGGGAGAAAGAAAGGCAGAGTGGAGAGAAATCATGGAGCTGCTGGAGATAGATGCTGGGAACTTTACCCAGTAAGCCACAGCCATGTGGCAACATACAGCTTAATAGAAATGGGTTAAATTAATATAAGAGTTAGCCAGTAAAAAGCTAGAGCTAATGGGTCAAGCAGTGATTTAATTAATACAGTTTCTGTGTGATTTTTTTCTGTATCTAAGTTAGCCAGGTGATCAGGAACCAACAAGTGGCCTCCTTATTACAGTGTGAGTCCAGAGTTTAGTTTTAAAGCATGTATTCTTACCCAAGGACATGTGACATGCACTGACATACAGAGCACTCTGGGAGCACCCGACCTGAGGGCATGTGACATACACTGACCTACAGAGCACTCCAGGAGCACCTCACCCGAGGGCATGTGACATACACTGGCCCACAGAGCAGTCCAGGAGCACCCCTTAGGCGACAGGTGCTCACAGGAATGTTCCACAGTGATCTATCACTGCTGCCATCATGTGACAAGATACATCTAGTTTTCCATTCCAAATGTCACTTGTTGAGCTGGGCAGGGCACATCTGGAAGCAGGGTGTTCCCAGGGTTTTCTGAGATGGAAAACTGGAGCTGCTGCTTCTGAGGCATGTTCTGAGGCATGTTCACACTCCCTCAGAAGGACTGGCTCAACTTCATAAAATAAATTTTCCTCTTGTGCATTCACTAACCCAGCAAATTTCTGTACTTTTTTTTTAACTTTTTTATTACTCAATTTTCTCTTCTCTCAAATTAGTTGTCTTAAATATTTTCTTAAAGTTGGGGAAACTGTGCGGCAGGTGGAGTTCTCTGTGTCCTGGCAGTCATTCCTGACTTATCATTAAGTATCAATGCTCAGCTGATAGCTTAGGTTTGTCTACAGCCAGCCCTTACAACTCAAACTAACCCATTTCTCTTCACCTAGGTGCTGCCCCAAGGCTTGTTTACCTCAGCTATCAACTTCCCATGTTGCTTCTTTCAAGTCTGACTCTTTACTCCTCAGACTCCACCCCTCTTCTTCCCAGCATTCTCTCTGCCCTGAAAATCCTGCCTACCTATTAGCCAATCAGCTTTTTTCTTTCTTTTCGTGTGTGTGTGTGTGTGTGTGTGTGTGTGTGTGTGTGTGTATGTGTGTGTATTGGGATAGGGTTTCTCTGTGTAGCTTTGGAGCCTGTCCTGGAACTCACTCTGTAGACCAGACTTGCTTTGAACTCACAGAGATCTGCCAGCCTCTGCCTCCTGAGTGCTGGGATTAAAGGTGTGTACTACCACTGTCCGGCTGGCCAATCAGCTTTTTATAAACAATGAAAGCAACAAATTTTGACAGGGTACAGGATTGTTCCACAGCACTATACAGTTTTTGGTTGTGAGCCAAGCCATCACTCCAGCCCAAACACTATACATTTTTAAGGTCTTGAAGTTTTTATTTCTTTAATGTATAAAGATTAGGCCCATGTCTTTCACTTGACTTGAATAATCTATTCAAAGAAAAGTCATTTAGTCCTGTTGTAGGAGGCTGCTTGTTTCTTTCCCAGCTGTTCATCCCTGAAACAATCACACAGAAATCATATTATTTGCAATACTGTTTGGTCAATAGCTTAAGCGTATTTCTGGCTAACTCATATGTAGGCCCATAGTTCTATATGGTATGGTGGCTGGAATCTCAGGCCATAGTTTGCACCTGCCACACAGGAGGTGGTCACCTCCCTAACAAAGACTCAGGATGTTGTTCTGCTCCTTCTTTGTTATTTGGAGGATTCCTGAAAAGAGATGTTCATTTGGCCTATGTGACAGAGCTGTCATTCAGAGCAGGAAGATAGGGAGACGCGACAAAAGTGTAGTCAAATGTATGGACGTTACCAAAGACATTCGCCTGGTTACCTAGGAAACAGAATGCTAACTAATTTCCCTCTCAATTTATGTTTTGGTATATAAGGCTGTTCAGAGAATAAACGAGGAATTTTTCAGGATTTGAACTCAGGATTTCATGAGGGATCACTGAGAATCTCCCTCCCGATAAAGCCATGTGAGTTGTGTCTTTAATTCCACACCTCCCCTCTGGTCCAGAGAAATAATTTAGGGTCCAGGCTGGCACCGCACCCTGACACTCATATCTTAAATTAAACCATCTCCATTAATCTGTATATTGTCATGAGGCTGTGGCTTACCGGGTAAAGTTCAAGCGTCTGTCTCCAGCAGGGCTACATGGCTTCTTTCTGACTCCACCTTCTTCCTCCCAGCATTCAGTTTAGTTTTCCCTGCCTAGCTCTCCTCTACCTTATCAGGCCAAGCCAGTTTCTTTATTCATTAACCAATAAAAGCAAAACATAGTGAAAGACCCCGACCCAAAATAAGGCTTAGATTCTGCTTTAGCTTATAAAGGTCAGAATGAGGACAAGTCGTAAACAAGTCCGGGTGCAGCCAGCTGGCAGTTGATTGGGGAGCCTGTGGGCAGAATAACTGGGAGGTAACAAGGAACAGAAAGTACAGAATGTAAACTATCATGACTCCCAGAGTGCTCGAATCAGCCATAGCAGATGTTTGTGGTTTTTCGGGGAATTCAAGGGAACAAACAGCCATGTCCCTGGGATGACCTCTATGCTTGGTTTGAAATAGCCAATAGAATGCTTGTTGCTATGCAGATGCTTATGTAACCTCCTCTACCCTATAAAAGCACTGTACCCCAGAAGCCTGGCGCGTTCAGTTAGCTGAAGCTGCTGACCGCCCGCAGGTGCCTGTGTGATTCAATAAAGACCTCTTGCTCTTTGCATCCAGTGGTCTGCTGTTGGTTCTTGGACGGGGGACTCCGCAGGTCTTTCAATAGACAGAAGGACCTCCCACACCGTAGTCCTTGACAAAACCCATGTCCTCTGTGTACAGATGGAAATGCTGCTTGCCAAGAGTTCAGCCTGTATTTCTGGGTGACCTTCTACAGGTGACTCCAGAAGAGCTGCTGGTGACCCATCATGCCTTCAGATGGCCAAGGGAATGGAACCAAACATTTCTTGCCAGTTCTGTATGTACCAGTTCTCAACCTGTGAGTCATGACCCCTTTGAGGTTTGATCAACCATTTCACAGGAGTCACAGAAGACCATCCTATGTATCACATATTTACATTATAATTCATAATGGTAGCAAAATTACAGTCATGAAATGAGTGCAGTCTTGTCCCACCACACACCATCAGAGCTCTACTTGGCTGAAGCCATGAGAGACGCTCTCAAGGTCATCAACTGTGACCTTCTGGAGGAGTGACCCATGCTGCTTCTCAGGTTGTCAATTCTCTTGTCTTTTCATTCTCTCGTTATAGTTAATGCTCACATGGAAGTCCTAGAATTGTGACATAGGACATCGATGGCATATTGTTTTCCTATTTTAGGATACAAAGGATGACTCCAGAATATGGGTTGTCAAGGTGTGTCTTAGTGGTGGTTTCTATTGCTGTGAAGAGACACCATGACCACAGCAACTTTTAGAGAGGAAACCATTTAATTGGGTGGCCTACAGTTTCAGAAATTTAGTTGACTGTCATCATGGTAGACCGTGGCTGCATGCAGGCAGACATGGTGCTGGAGAAGGAGCAGAGAGTTAATGTCTTGAACTGAACTAAGCGTAGCTTGAGCATAGTAGACCTTAAGGTCCAGCCCCATAGTGACAACCCTTCCTCCAACAAGGCCACACCTCTTAATAGTGCCACTCCCTAGGAGCTTATGGGGGCCAATTACATTCAAAGTACCACAATATGTAAATTTGTTTCCATGTTTCTTAATCACTTCTGTCATACTATGCAAATAAACATGTTTTAGAGGAGAAGGCTCATCCTTGGGTTTCTGAGGGGCCACTGTGTCTTTATGCATAGGGACCTCTGAATATTCTAGTTGCCACTGTCATTTAGTGCATTTGTGTACCTATACCAGAGGACCAGAGACTGAGTATTATTTCTTATCTCTAGAGTCTGGAAAAGTCTAAAATCAAGGAACTGGTGCCTAGCTAAGCCAGCCCTACTGTGTCTGTCTGCTGCACTCCCCAGGCGAGATGATAATGCTGGGCTAGATCTGTTCCTCTGACAACCCCATGCTCCCCGGGAAGCCCTCACTCCGCAGGCACAGAGTCATCCGCTCATGACTGTGGCACCATCAGAGAGCCCCCCTGAAAACCCTATGTCTCCGTCTGTTGCCGAGGATTATGATTCCAACACGTGCCCCTTGGGGGACCATTCAGCCCACAGCAGCCTTGAAGATGCAGCCAACCCTGCAGAGGGAGCCCAAAAGCTTTCCCGTGTGACAGCTTCAGTTTCAGACCAGTGTGGGGAGCTAGCAGAGGGGGCTCCTATCCAATCCGAGCCCCCTAACAAGGTCCTTCTTTCCCAAGGGGACTCTGTCTTACGGCAGCCTCTCAGAGGAGAGGTGTCCACGAAACAGTATCCATTGACAAGGGCAATATGAGAAGACATTTGGCTCATCTGGGGCAGATGCCATCGAACGGCAGGGAGGAGCTCAGGATGGTGCAGTTTCAAAGGGCGTTACTGTGGAATTGGACCTTTAAACCTGACTAGGCTAGAAATATCAGGACTGACTGGACAATTCTCTTGTCTGAATGGAGATGGAAATTGGAAGTGGACTTGGCAGGATTTTTAGGAAACAGCAGAAGACAGTTCTGTGACTCGTTCTGAGGCCCAAGCTAGGCACAGCTGGTGTAGGGATGAGTCCCAGTCTCCCCTGGGCCAACCTTAAGTCTGCAGGCTTGAGAAGAGGAGGAAGAGGGAGAGTGGTTCAAATCTTTAAATAACGTTTGTGGGTTGGCTGCAGTGGCGCTCACCTTGACCCAAGCACTCAGGAGGCAGAGGCAGGGAAATCTCTGAGTTCCAGACCGGCCAGAGATACACAGCAAGACATTTTCTTTAGGAACAGGAAAAGGTCAAAGTGATGTGTTTCATTAACTGTTTATGCTCCAGAAGGATGTGAAGCGGAAATTTGAAGCTCACTTCTTCCCACCAGGGGCATCTGCTGAGAGCAGCATGTACTTACTCCCAGAACAACCTGAGCACAATGACACACTCACTGGGGAGAGACCGAGGGCAGTGCTCCTCTGTCCGGGAGATAAAGGAGCTACAGCCTTCACAGAGAGTCCTGAGAGAGCATGGGGTATTACCAGGAGCTTAAATGCCTAGGCAGGGATACGCAGGCACTCAGGGAAGCTTCCTTCCAGCCTGCCCTGGTCCACAGCTCAGCTGCCTCAGCATCTCTGAGCGGTGTCCACTGTCCTGGTGTCAGTGTCCCTACCCCTGCAGTGGGTTCTCAGGGTAAGGGCAGGAGGACACCCAGGCACTGTCTCCAAGGCTACTGCCTCCTGCAGGAGCTCCTCAGCCAGCAGCTGCCCCCTGTGGGGTGCTCTGCCCCTGAGCGGTGCTGACAGCTCTGGAGCTGGATCAGGGAAGAAGGGCCTGGTCCTGCTCTCTAGCTCGGGGCCCTCAGGGAGACCCCCTCCACCCTCTCAGTGGATCAGAGGCCTCCAAGGCCCAGAGGGAAGATCTGCAGCCTTTGGGCACTCTGGTCCCTCTGGCCTCTCACTCCAGCAACCTGAGGGTTTCCTCAGGAATCTGTGACATGGGTCTGGGTGTGGGGCAACATTATGCAGGCCACATATTGCTACATTGTATGGTGGCCAGGCTCTCAAGCCATAGTTAGCACCTGAGGTGGTCACATAGCGTTCTAGACAGGCAGTCGCTACCTTAAACAATAGGGTCAGGATATACTAATATCATTCAGCTCCTTTCTTTGTAATTATGGAGATCACTTGGGAAGAGGTGTTAATCTAAGCTGCTTAACAGAGCAGCCATGGTTGTGGATGTGAATTTAGTCCTGCTACCCCGGGAACAGAATGTTAATTAACTTCCCCCTCCATTTACCTTTGGATATAAAAGCTGTTTTGAAAATAAACACTTCAGGATTTGAAAGTACCCAGAGACTCCCTTCTGATATTGCTGTATGAACTGTGTCTCAATTATTCCCACACCTCCACGCTGGTCCAGAGAGATAGTTTATGTTGGTCTTGGACCCCGACACCTGGGCAGCACACTCTGTGCCCACTGACCACATTCCAAATATTTGTTCCAAACGTGGGCCACACATTGCCGAGATCAATGGCGAGTAGGTGACAGAGGAGTACAGGTAGCTTCTCTACACAAGAGCACAGCCTTCCCACCCGCTTGTGTCCTGGGCAGCCTTTGTCCTTCCGGTCTGCCCAGCTCTAGGGTACAAAGACCTGTAAAGAGAGTTAGGTGCCCTGGACAGGCATGTGGGCCCCAGCTCCCCTCCAATGGCGGCCATCACACAACTGCTCCTAGTCGGGCTTACAGGACATCTCAAGGCTCCAGGAACATTGCATGTGTAGTTTACTCGTGTGTTTTCTCAACACAACTGCATGTCCAAGTGCCCTGGATTCCTTCCTGGGTTCCCGCGGGATTCTGCAGGCCTCCCCTTTGGAGAAGGCTGCTGAGGTGAGCTCACTTCATAACCTGGTGCACTGTTTACTGAACTTATCTCTGGTGGAGGTCAAAGAGTTTGTAAGTCTGCACCATGCACTCAGGTGCGTCTAAGACCCTTGCAAAAAGAAGACTGCATTCAGAGCCTGGGGGACATGGAAAGAGACGGAAGGGAGCACAGAGCAGGTGAGCACCACTACGAATGGAGCAGTGAGCCAGCAGAGCAGGGGTCAACGGGGATGCAACTCAGCAGCATTTAAGTTCCTCTTGGGCAGTGGACGCCTGATCCTTCCTGCCCAGGTTCTATAATAAACCTCTGAAGAGAGCTCTAACCAGTGTTCAGACCCCAGTATTCTACCATCCAGGGTCACACAACCCAACCCAAGGTTTCCCACCACTTCAGAGGAGGGAGGAGCCTCATCCCACTGCAGGCTGACATGACCTCCAATGTCCTCTAGAAAGGCGGGGCACCCTGTCTACATGAGGAACTTCTCTTGTCAGACAGGAGCAGACACTATCACATGAATCACACACAGGAGAAGATTACTAGTCTCACACCTATATGAAGGGATTCTGTCTCTTTCCATCACCCATACTGGGTCTCAGAGTCATCACCCTATGCCAGACCCACCAGTACCCATTGCCACACTTTCCCGCTCTCCCCTCTGCCTGCCCAGGCTCTCATACCACCCCTCCAGTGCCAGCATTTGCATAGCAGAGGAGCTGGAGGGGAGGGATGCTCATGCTAGGGGCCTTGGAATGCTGCTGCATCCCATGTCTGGAAGGAAGCATGGCTGTCCTGCCCACTCCTTCCCTCCCAGACCCTCCCAGTCCATCTGCACACTCCTTGCTTTCAGCCCTGCCCTGCTCCATCTCTCCTAGTAAGGCCTGCATCACAGGACCCA
The DNA here is from genome assembly GCA_004026605.1 of Ondatra zibethicus. Classification (NCBI taxonomy): domain Eukaryota; kingdom Metazoa; phylum Chordata; class Mammalia; order Rodentia; family Cricetidae; genus Ondatra; species Ondatra zibethicus. The sequence goes on from PVIU01002977.1 coordinate 144,952, forward strand.
CACAAGCCTCACCTGCCCTTAGCTGGGCAGCTCTTCCCCCTCATGACAAGAACATGTCTCTCTCTGCATGGAAAGACCAAGCCACTTGGCATCTCAGGTCTCGGCCACAGCACCTGCCCCAGCCTCCCTTCCAGGTGACGGTAGCACCTGACCCCCTTCTGTGTACTCTCCTCTCAGAGTCCTCCAACTCACATCATAGCGACCCCCTCCCTGGCCAGCCTACTGCTGTGGCTGCCCTCAGGCCCAGCCTCGCACCAGCACGCTACTCATAAGACATCTCAGTACTTCTTCCGGTCCTGGCGCTAGTTCACTTCTTTGTATAAACTGGCCTGGGCATTTCCCACAATCCTTCCTGGTTCACTCAGCAATGAAGGTTCCTCACAGCTTTCAAAACTCAGCTTAAAAGTCAGCTTCCTCCAGCGGGGCCCCGACATATCTTTCTGCCATTCTGGGCCTGTTCTCTTCAAAACTGTGTGCATGCGGATTGTAGCGAAGGGCAGTTTGTCCTGACAAGCAGCCCATGCAGGAATCAGCCATGCTGTGTGCCCCCCAACTTCAAAAATCTCTTTAAATAGGAGTGACCTAAATATACAGTTAGAAGTAAGAGACTAGCACCATGGATTTATCAGCAGCAAGAATTTCCCACATTTTGTTTAAAGCAAGAGAAAAGCCAACTTTCAATACAGAAACACAAGCTAAAGGTAAAGGGGTGAGAAAGGCACCTGCTTTGCTCACACAGATCAATGTAGATCGAGCAACCCCATCAAACAAATCAGCCATCACGGGGAGGAAAGGGATCATGGACAGAGTTCACCTTTGGCTCAGGAGGTCAGTCCTCAAAGTCAGTCCCCAGCATCCACACCCCTGGGTTCCCTGGCGTGAGAGTCTCATATAGTAGGAGGCGAAGATGCGTAGATTTGCAGAAGAAATGGACAAATCCTTCAGTACAGCTGAAGCCTTGGTCCTCCCCTCTCAGGAACTGATGCAAGCAGAAAACAGACAGACAGGTAGAACCTCATCCACAGGCACAGCCTCACCTGCTACCCGGACTGCATCAGAATCACACAATGCTGCCGTGAGCAACAGGAGAATCCTCATCAAGAGCACATGAAACATTCCTGGAAAGGCCGTGCTGTTAGCACTGCCCTCGACACATCTGTGAGAGCAACTCAGACACACAAAGCATATTCTCAGCTCAAAATGCACGTAGAGCACAGGCAGCTGGGAAGTCCACACATGTCGTGAGATTCAACGGGACATGAAAACTGTGGCATCAAAAGAAACTAAGAGAAATTTGAAAATGTCACATGAAATACAGACCAGGTCAACTCGTATGCCATGTGCCGAGGGCAATACTGGGCATGCACACAGCAGGAAAGGGGAAAGACCCAAATCACTAACTTCAGCCTCTGCCACGGGAAGCTAGTTCAAGAGATGGAGGGGGAAGCCACAATGCCTTCCTGACCCAGCCCTGAAAGTCTCACTGTCTCCTCGGCCATAGTCTATGGACCTCTCTGGTCAGCCATGATTCGTCAAGGAAGATAATGTTGACTGGGCGGGGCCGTTTGGAAGTGTGGGTGACTGGAGATCCACTGGAAACCGTTATCTTCTATTTGTCAGGAAACTTGAGGTCTGAGCAACTCCAGAGATGGGAACTCATGGGAGACTGTGCCCAGCGCAGTCAGTGTGCTCTGCAGCCTCTTTGGAGGCTGAGACAGGGCTGGTGCAGTGAGCAGGAAAAGGGGAGAGTCCAAAGGTCTGAGGGCCACGCTGCCACTGGCCACTGGCAATCTCACTGAGTTACTGGAACCCGCCTGCTGGTTTCCTTCTCTCTCCCAAAATGCTTTCCACCCAAACTTTGAGTGCTGTCTCTAGCACAGTGCACCTGCGACACTTTCTGTGTTGGTGCCAGTGTCCCATGTAGCTCTACAGCAAACACATGTGTAGCTAATGAGCACTTGAAACAAGAATAGCTTCCTGCTTACTACCCAGTTCTGGGAGTAGTTTTAAAGCCAGGCATTGGGTGAACTTCATTGGCCAAAAGTTGTTTTACCTACAATCATATTTATACTGAAGGCAGAGTGAAACCATGCTGCCAGGACCAATACAGACTTGCTAGTGTCCGAGAAGGAGTGGCGCCTGGGTTCTAGTGCCAGGGAAAGGCCAGCAAGGTGACGTGAGCTGGTCCAGATCACACTCACTTTTCTCGTGTGGAGATAACATCACTTTGACACTTGTCTCCACAATGCCTCGGATTATCATTTGCAACCCGGTGTGCCAGTCATGGGTTGAGGGAGCTAGGTCGGTCACTGCAAAAGCAGGGCTATGTCTTCCTGGTGATCCAGGTCTCTCCCGTGGGCTCAACAATGGACAGCCCGCTTATGCCCCAGGAGTCTCTGCTGGAAGTTCATGTGTGAGGAGCTCGCTCACATGCGGGAGGGGTTTTCACACAGTTACTCAGGCCCATCGGGGGCCCACACTGTGGAGGTTAAAAGTAACTGTTGGGGTTCTTCAGCAGGGTCAGGAGCAAGAGGCCGAGCTACGCTCAACTCACTGCTCTGGTTCCATTTGCCCAATCTAACCCAATTTAACATCTGTATTAAGCCTTAGTCCTGCTAGGAATTCCACTAGGCATAGATAGGGACCTCAATACTTTACTGTAGCCTAGGCTCACAGAGTCTAGCTAGCTTTGTGCATTTACCTCAGGAGCACATGAATCTAACCATTCTTCTGCAGGGTGATCATTGAATTGTAGGTCTCTGCCATCCAGTTTAGCAATCACTACCTGGGTACTGTTTGAAACTTTATTAGTTAAATCAATCAAAACAATCCAATGCCACAGCCACACCCACCTTTCAAGTACCCCACAGAGACATCACCATCTACAATGAAAACATATGACATTCATAGAATGATCTCCAGCTTCTGACCTCAGCCTGCCTTAGCGTCTGCACACTGAACACATCGATCCCCGAATGTGTCCATCACTGTTGGAGTTTGCTGCTGCTAGGATTGATGTGGGGGACCCGGGGAAGTGGGGGAGTGTAGATTTGAGGGGTGATGTATGCAGCTCTTCTCTTTCATTTGAGGGTTTCCGACTCCCAAGGAGATCAAGGGTGACCAATGTCTTGCTGAAGGCCTCTGACTCCGCAGGGCCCAGCGTGGGTCTGAGAGCCCAAAGGAAAGAGCAGGTGATCATGTGGGTGCCCCGAGACCCCAGCTGGAGCAGCAGACACAGTCTAGAACTTCCTACTTCTGCCTGCTGACGGGCTGCAGTTCTGGCCACAATGGGTGATGTCGCCAGAGATGGGAGACTGTACCCAGAGCAGTCATGTGCACCCTCTGCTTCAGAGACTGAGGGGGGCCTGTGCAGTGAGTAGGAAGAGGAGAAGTGCACAGAAGTCTGCTCTTACTGTGTTTCAGGGACCCCGTCGTTGGGCTGTGCCTCAGGCTGATGTTTCTGATTGCCACCACTTTCCTTGCTCTGCTATTTAGAAGGGATCTTTCCCAGGAGGCCAGATCCTTCCTTTGTCCCTGGGATTTTTCAAAACCCTGGGAAGTTTGATAGCACATCTACTGTATGGTGCACAGGATTTGGGTTTGGGGTGTGACTTAATGACAATGCTCTAGCAGGTGTTAGGCGGTGGGTGAGTCTCCACACTGCACCGTCAGCCGTGATCATGGGGACAATGCTCTAGAGGGTGTCAGGCGGTGGGTGAGAGTCTCCACACTGCACCGTCAGCCTGCCAGCTCTGGGATTCAGGACTTGAGAGTTCGGGGCAGAGCTGACATCAAAGAGAAGTGTGAGCTGGCTCGGCTCAGCCTCTGTCTCACCCCAGGATGAAAGGACTGTGTCCAGCTGCCCCTCAGTTCCTTTTGGGGCCAGGCAGGAAGCCCAGAGGTTGGGCAGGAGGGACTTGTCCCTCAGCCCTCATAGACCCACTGGCTTCCTCTGCTAGGACCAAAAGGCCAAGAATGGATGCTTCCCTCAGGGAAGCAGATCCAGAATGTCACTCTATCCAGACAGAGCTGTTGTATCCCTGAACTCCAGGTATGTCCCTATTGCTCCCTGACCCCAGCCTGCTAGCGGCCTTTTCTATCCATTCCTACGGTGTGCTGTGCAAACCCTGGCAGGCCCCTTACACATGATTCCTTAACCCAAAGACTCAGGGATTGGAGAAATATGTCACCTCTATACTTGCATTTAGTGTCTTAATGGTCTGGGAATTTAGGGGTAAGTATGTAGATTCAATATTGTCTCTGTGTCTAATATGATGTCAGATGCTAAGCGATGACTCAGTTACCCAATATGGGGCTCATTTTATCCCTAATCCCATGGCAATGGCTCCAGACCTACAGTAATGGGGGCAAAGATGCCTTGGACTGAAGGGTGTCTATATTCCTCTATATTCTCCTATTAGAGATGCCTGTGACAGGAGTTAGTGGACAAAGAGAAAGGGAATGGGTGCAATTCAGGAAAAAGAACAGTGAGCAAAGTCAATGTCATCCCTCACACAATATCCTTAGCTAAAATCACAAGACAGAATTTGGCGGTCATTGGATCTGAGCACCAGGAGGTCTGAAAAGTCTTCTGGAACTTCACAGCCTCCCAGCCTCCTCCTTCCCCATGGCTGCATATTTCCTGCGTCCCTGGTGTTCACAGCACCTGTCCTCTCCTCTCTGTGAAACAGAGTTTTGATTGGGTGGACTGATAACATTTAGTGGACAATTTAGGGAATTAATGTTGTGTTGGACTCTTCCATATCTCACGTTGCTCATATGTCTGTTTTATATCGAGGGTAAATTTCTGGGAGGCAAACCTCAGACTCCTCTGGTTTCTACCAAACATCCAGGTAGAAACTGTGCCAACCTCTTACCATTCTTTCTGAGTGTAGATCTGAAGGGAAACCCACCCAGTTTTTCCTAGGACAGGACACTCTCGGTGCCACCTCAGCAACCAAAACCGCAGGAAAGCTGAATTCCAGCCCTAGCATAGCTGAAGACACTTGTCAAAGCCTGACATCACTAAGAGCAATTTAGACTCGGATGTGCTCAGAAAGGAGAGGCTGGGGTTTCAGAGTGGGGCGCCCATGGGGTGGGTGAGGACAGAATCCCTTGCTGTTTGGGTCCTGCTAGGATTGTTTTAGAAGGACCATGACGCCAGGTTAATGTATGGACTGAGGAACATTTAGTGATAGCAAGAGCTGGGTAGTTCTTGGCATGGACCATGCTGTGCCACCAGTCACAGGCAGTAGCTATTGGCTTTTCTCCCTGGTCCTGTGTGGTTTTTGATGGGTGGGAGGCACTGTGAGTTTTGGTGAGCAGGAGGAGTTAGGAGCAGACACAGTTGTGAGTTCTTGATCATAGTCAGGCCTCCTTCATGCTGAAGGGCCACGTATGAGATCAATAAAGATGCCCATAGATACATGTCAGCTTCCTTCACTAGCCTTGGTACCACTTTGTCCTGAGTCATCAGAACTAATGGTTTATCTGGGGCTCTTCAGCTGAGTGCAAGCAGACTCACTGTGGTGGCTCATGGACTACTTTAGAAGGTTTGAGTGTTGAGCCAAGGAGACTGATTGTCATCCAGAGGCCCACCCTTGCAGCTGATGAGGAAAATTCTTAGAAAGCAGGACCTAGAGTAGAGTCTTCTCCCCTTCAGGTGGCTGCCTTTGGGGAACACGCCCTAACTTTTGGTGCAGGACTGCAATGCAAAGGGAGGAGTCTGGGTCAGCTACATGCCATTCTCTTGGCCTAGCATGCCTTCGGGGGGCTACTTTCTCTCCACAACCTCTGCGGGGTGAGAACATCTGGGAAAAGGAGTGAGGGAAGTCCTTGGTAGGGAGTCCAAGCATCATCGTGGACTCTGGCTGATGCTCTATGTCCCCAGGAAGCCAAATACATTTCTTCTATCTGGCCCATGAGACCTGTGTGACTCTGGGCAAGTTACTTCATGAACTGTCAAATAACGTCCCACTCACTCCACAGGGCTGGTGGGGCCACAGGGATGATAACGGCTCCTCCTGGGGAACTTCGCCATACCAAGGCTCAATTACCAAGCTGAACCTAACAAATGGACACCTGAGTTTTCTGGCTAGAGGCAACAACCTCAAACATCGGGCTCTCTCCAGCATGGTAGTACTGGTTGCTTAGGCATAGCCAGGAAACATCAGTTCTTTCTCCTCAGGCATCATGTGCATTCAATATATTAAACTTCATACCCTGAGAACAGTAGATAACCAAAGGGACATTCCAGTAAATAGGCAAGAACAAGAAGTCCCTTTCCCATGCCCTGTGGCTTCTAACTGAAACCTGAACACAGGCCAGCAGGAGCCTGCCTGGACTTTGGGCCACTATATTGCCTTTTCTCTCTAAAATAACCCCAGAGTCTGACCCTTGAGCAATTTAAGTTTTACGCTACACTGTAAGACCTTCTTCCCAATCTGGCTGTGGTCCAGATGGCTCCTGAGGCAGCTGGAGGACAGCAGAAGAAAAGAACACCTGGGCACCAAAGCATGGTGATCCTTTCCCTCGGCACCAAAGCATGGTGATCCATTCCCTGGGCATCAGTGTTCCTCTTTTGAATATGCTTTCTAAGCTTGTGGCTGAAGAACACATAAGGCAATATGCTAATATGTTCAAACAGGATATCCCAGAAAACTATTGCAGTGCCTGCAAGAGAACCTTGTCATAGGAATCAGGGCCAGGCCAAGAAGCAGTCACCAAGGGCATCCTGCTATCTACCCCAGTGCAGGGTTTGCTGGGCTCCTTCAGCCATGCCATAGTAGTGAGCGCCTTTGGCACAGTAGCGGCTGAGTCCCAGTGAGCCAGGATGTGAGCAGGGGTGTGCAGGCTCACAGCGCTGCAGCTGCAGCCAGTTCTCGGCCTCACGTGTGTCCAGGCTGCTGCAGTGGGTGGGTCAGATCTGGTCAATATGACCCTGGGAGCTCATAAACTTCCCTGGACCATCCAGCCCCAACCCAGCAGCTCCTCCCAGCCCCTTCATGTAACTCTCCTCCAGGTGGGGCCAGTTCAGGCAGATCTAATTATTTATGCAACTGTCACATGGGCAGTTGGTGGGAATGCCCTGAGTTCCAAGCCAGTTGGGCATCAAACACAGCACTGGTCATTCACAGTGGTCACCTGACTTTTTTTCCTGGCACATTGAAATTTAAGCATGTCTGAGGATGAGGGCATCAGATTACTAGTCCCTAAGCCCATTGTCCCGTTCTGATACCCTTATGACTGAGGCTCCGGTGCACTGCTCTGTAATATATTTTTATACGCAGTGTCACAAATTCCAAGGTGACTGGTTTGGATAAGGTACTTGGAGATCTGTGTTGGTCCTCTAGACTCTGCCCATGCACCCTCTTTTCTCTGCATTTTGCTTAGTGTTTCTCGATTCTAACAAATCATCCATTTGAGTACATGTCGAGTACAATCCCTAGAGAATTACAAAACACATAGATTCAACAAATGTACACACACACACGTGCACACACATGTGTGTGAATATACACAATAGATACAATCCCTTAAGGAGTCTGGATGTAAGAGTTATTAGACAGAAGCTGTATCATCTTTTGAAAATACATTCAAAAAATTAAGCTAACTATTCCTAAAATCCAAGTATGTGGAAAGAGTGTTCTTGCACCATATCCATGCAGTTACAGGATAGACCTGCCCATGGCAACAAGGGAATGAAGAAAAGATACACACAGACAGATACACACAGATATGGGGGAACTGGGCTATAGGCTGGAGAAATCACAGCACCCCAGAAGCTGAGTGTGTTTACAGTATGGAGCAGAGCAGGGAGGAGGAGTTATGGCACACAGCTGTCAAGGAGGCAGGGTTATTACATACAAATAAACGAGGACACAGAGTTTATGGTTTACAATTGAACAAGGGGACAGGTATAGCTAATCTTGATAGGCACAGTCTCTATGGGGGGCAGTCTTCAGACCATAAATCCAGAGTGGAGAAAGCAGATTCTGCACACACTTTCAACATTTGCACTTGGTCCAAGGAAGGCTTTGCTATGCCCCTGAATCTCACTCACCCAGGGGAATGGTGTTAATGTCTTCCTCCATGGGTCTGAGGCTCTGGGCTCTTTGACATGGCTAGCTCGGGTCTGCACTCACTAGGGACCTTCTCCATTCCCTCCATTTATAAAATAGAAAATAAGAGATATACACCATAACGGAGTCTATACACAAAATATCAACGTAAATTTCCACTCTTAATAGAGGAGCTTTTGGTAGGGTCTTGGGTTTGCTAGAACAAACCACCATGTGGCTTAGACAAGCAAAAAGATGTTCACTTCACTCTGGAAGACAGACATTTCATGTCTCGGTGTCAGAGGGAACTCATTTGTTTGACGGCCATACCATCCTGAATGTGCCTGATCTCCGAAAGCTATGGACACTTGTCTTTGTCGGCCTCCTCAGTTTCTGCTGAAGTCCCTGGCTGGCCTTGGCTTTCCACCCCTGCTGGCCACCACATGTCCCGGTTGCCTCTGTGTCTCGGTGTCCACACTTTCCTGTTGTGAACACACTGGTGGTCACTCAGTTAGAGCCCACACCAATGCAGGACAAGTTCATCTTAATTAATGTGACCCAATTTCCAAACAAAGGCACAGGGACTAATGCTGAACATTAGGCATGAACATTGAAGGACACAGTTCAGTCTATGACTTCCCTGAACAGCAGGCCTGAGCAGAAGGAAGAGCCGTAGAGAGCAGTTGACCGACGGCATCAAGTCTGTGTCGTAGTTAGTAAAGATACACAATAAGCATCAAGTATGAGTCATCATACTAAAGATGCATAAAACTATCAAGTATGAGGGCATGGGCCCAAAGAGAATCGAGGAAGGGATGACAGCAAGAACATGTGAGACAGGGAGAGCTCAAAGCTCTCAGATCTTATATAAAATTCAAAAAGACATTAACAAACCAAAAAAAATTATAAAACTCACACTATATTGAACTGGTTGAGGTCAAGAGAGGCAGAGAGCTGACAAGAGTCATCTATCGTGTGCAGAGGGTCTTAGACAAAGTCAGCCCAGCTATGGACAGATGGGGAGAAGATGTGTTGACAGGGGTGTGGGGCAGCAGAATCCCTGGTGCATTGCTGCACATACTTAGGAAGAAACAGCTCAGCTGGGTCTGAAAATGTTAAAGAGCTACCATGTGGCCCAGCAACTCACATTTGCAGGAGAAATAAGTCAAACATTCACGTGGGCATGAGAGTCACAATGCCACTATCCTCAGTAGCCAAGATGTGGAAAGAAGCCAGTTGTTATCAGCTAATATATGGGAAAACAAAATGTGTTACTCTCTCATGATGGCTACTTTGTAATCATAAAGAAGGTGCAGTGCTGATGCATGCCACGACATAGATGCATGTCACAACATAGATGCATGTGGTTTACCTTCAGTGCAGTTTACTGATATAAGATGCCCAAAACGACAGATTGCATAGCATGGTGTGGTTTACCTTCAGTGCAGTTTACTGATATAAGATGCCCAAAACGACAGATTGCATAGCATGGTGTGGTTTACCTTCAGTGCAGTTTACTGATATAAGATGCCCAAAATGACAGATTGCATAGCATGGTGTAGAGCAGTTTGCATAAGAAGCCCAGGGCAACTGAAACATCTGTAGAGACAGAGCATAGATTGGAGGTTGCTAGATGGACTGAGAGAAAACTGACTGATTCTGAGAACAGAATTTCATACTGGGATGATGAAAGCACCCTGAAATGAGGTAGCAGAATTACCTTAAAACTGAAAATACTATAGACACACTTTAGAAGTAAGTTCAAGATCATGAGTTAGTTCTGATTAGAAAAAGGATAGGACTTTAAAGAACTGACTTCAAGCATGTACACGATGGTGCACTTGTCCTCGCAAGTCATCTCAGGCCTCAGTGGAGCAGGTGGATGAGACGGTGCGGGCGGCTCAGCACTGCTCTTTGCTGCTGCCGAATAACTGTGGGGTCAGGCAGTACATTTTCTTTCTGAGCATCTTTTCTAGTCAATGTTACTGGTGTGAATCAGTAAGAGTCCACCATCTATACTCCAAGTTCCACGCCTGAGAGTCACTGAAGAACTCGGCAATGCAGGGATAGAGCTGGGAGGGACAGCCGTGTCTCTCAACTGGCTCGCGGATTCATCTGCCTGTCATGAAGCTCCCCCCACTTTTTATGCATTTTCCATTTGCAAATGATTCCACTCTTTTTAATTCCTTCATGCACCCAGGACACCAGTGTAAGCAGCAACTGAGTCTGTGTGTGCCAACTGGTGGCCTCCAGCTACCTGAGAGCCCTGTGTCCACACCAGGAAGGGTCCAGAGCAAGAACAATGTACTGACATTTCCTGTTTCCTCCCTGACTCCCTAAGGTCCTGATGGAGATGGTTCCTTGTGAGGAGGACCTGCCTCTTATGAAGGTAAAGCTGTCCTTGTCTGAGATGAAAATATTGTTCACTTGGTTTCTGTATGCCAATCATCTTCAAGCCAGGAACTATATAACAATGTGCATGGCAGGCTGAAAGTGCAAGCGTATTGCCAACCGATGCTCAATTGCTCCACATTAGACACCACCTACACCAACTTAGCACAGCAACTGTTTTCTTCAATGTACCTTTTCCTGCCTGCTTCAGAAAGAATTCTGCTACCCCGAAAGGACCTGAGAGTGCTTCCATACAGAGCCCTTGCATCTCCTTAAGCGCTCTGCGCTTCACTTGGGGGGCGTGGCCTTCACCTCCTTTCCATCCAGCCCTAGAGTCACTGCAGTGGGTAACACAGCAGTGACAATGGGACTTGGCTGAATCTGGCCCTCTTCGTGCCTTTATTTCTGTAATTGCTGGCAGACGCCACAGACAATGACAACTATACATATTCCCAACACTGAGAAAAAATCTTGTGTTAAGAAAGGTTGAACTTTTTTTTTTTTTTTTTTTTTTTTGCTGATGCCAGAGATGTCTTTATTCTTTCCTCATTTGTGAGTCAGGGTCTCTCACCATACCTAGAGCATGCCAATTCAGCTTAGCTGACTGGTCAGCAAGCTCAGAAATCCTTCTGTCTGCCTCCCCAGCAGTGAGATTGCAAGGGTGCACCACCACACCCTACTTTTTACATGGGTGCTGTGGATCCGAATTCAGGTTCTCATGCGTACACGCCAAGTACTTTACTGGGTAAGTTATTTCCCTGGCCCCTTAGATAATAACTCTTTGCATTCTGTATAATAATTAAGCCAGATTAGAACAGCACAGAGAGGGAATAGAGCCTCAATTTTGCATCACAGGAATCTGTGCCCACCATCCTTACAACATTTGCAAAGCCATATTTTTATGTCTTTTCTGTTTTAGACCAATGGCTGGCAACTTTTTTTTTCTCTGCTCCCCTCCCTGCCACACCCCTCCCTCCCTCAACCCTCCCCCAAGGTCCCCATGCTCCCAATTTATTCAGGAGATCTTGTCTTTTTATACTTTCTACTTCCCACGTAGATTATATCTATGTAAGTCTCTCTTAGTGTCCGTATTGTTGTCTAAATTCTCTGGGATTGTGGTTTGTAAGATGGTTTT